>REGL01001259.1:45208-69138 GCA_004194395.1 Aurelia aurita complex sp. Pacific
GTTTATCCTTTTTTTACAAGTCTTCAACATGTTTTTTGAAGCTTAATTTCTTATCAAAAGTCACACCTAGCAGCTTTTCATAATCACTTTCCTTAATTCTTGAATTTCCAATTGTGACAGTTGTTTCCGTGCTTTTATCACCAAATATCATCAGGTGGCATTTATCATTATTTAGCTTCAAAAAGTTGTCAGAAAACCATTTTACTATCACAGAGCTGTCTTCTTCTAATTGTCTAACAATAGTATCAAGATCCGGATGGCATGCAAATATTGTGGTATCATCAGCATAGTTACATATTTTTGTGTGGTTTACAAAAAAGAAAATATCATTTATAAAGATATTAAATAGCAAAGGCCCCAGGACCGACCCTTGCGGTACTCCAACTTTAAATCGCCTCGCAAACCATTGCTCGTTTGTAACTTCCTCCGCAGAGGTCATATGCTTCAGACCACAACTTTGAACTCCCATAATATCCCCACCCACCAAAAGATCCCCGCTTACCATCATGATTCGTAATCACCAATAGAAAGGCGATCAAAAAAAGGTCGTCAGATAAATTCCGCACAAAAATGGCACCTACCTCCACCACAGCCTGGTCTAATTGCATTGATCCAAGCCAAACTCATATTGCTATACCTGATCAACCCTGTTGCCTTTTTTGACACGCGGTAGATAAATATGAAGAAGTAAAGAAAAATTTGGAACCCATCTGCATGGCAATGAGCTCTTTTGAAAGTCTTATAGAGTATCCTTGATCACTTTAAATTTCCCTATTTAAATCGCAACGATTCTTGTCGATATATTTGTAGAGATTTCTAAATAAGTCTTTACATAATATATTTTCATACATAGAACGTTAATAGGTTTGCAAATGTCGAATGCTAAAGATGGCTCAGTGGCAGGGATGGCTCAGTGGCAGCACGCTTGGCTACCAATCTGAAGGTTGGTGGTTCAAGTCCCCGCCCTGCCGAACCTGCTACAAAATGTGAGGAGAGTCGCCAACTCTCTGTAATTCCAGGCTAAAGGAATCACGAGGCGTGGTCACATCGAGAGGAAGGACCAGGACCCTGCTTCGATAAGCTCAGCTTCTCAGCGTCCTGAAACTACCTTCAAATGCTAGGTAGAAATGTATACAAAAAAAAAGATTTTAATGGGATTCAATGGTCTTTGTTCTAGATCCATGCAAAGATGTGAAATGCTCAATGTTCAAGGTTTGCTTATCAAAGTCATCCAACTCACATGAATGCGTATGTCCAATGTGTAGCACTCCATACGATCTTGTATGTGGTAGTGATGGTAGAACGTATGCTAGTGATTGTCATTTGAGAAAGTATGCCTGTCGTAAACAGAAAGTGATTGATGTCAAGTCTAANTAATGGGATTCAATGGTCTTTGTTCTAGATCCATGCAAAGATGTGAAATGCTCAATGTTCAAGGTTTGCTTATCAAAGTCATCCAACTCACATGAATGCGTATGTCCAATGTGTAGCACTCCATACGATCTTGTATGTGGTAGTGATGGTAGAACGTATGCTAGTGATTGTCATTTGAGAAAGTATGCTTGTCGCAAACAGAAAGTGATTGATGTCAAGTCTAATGGACCATGTGGTAAGTCTGTGCAGTTACACTGTAGCGTGTTGTGATACCACAATGCTGATAAATTTTAAGATGTTTGATGGTAACATTGTTTGGTTCCAGTTTTTCTCAAGGAAGTAATGGGAAGCAATGTTTGCATAAGGTGGGAAAAATTTCACCATATAACACATTTGGGAGATTGCATATATTCTCTGGTAATAATAATGATACCGTATTTAATGTTAGTCTTACGATAGTGTGGGCACTAATATACTCTAAATTGAAACGATTTTTAGAGATTGCATTATGGAACGTATTAACTGCAAGCGTTGCTGGCGCAGTGATTTTCGAAATACCAATCTTTTATGAAAGTTTTGAATTTATTTGCATTTTTGGATGGCTTTATTTCGTTTGGAAGAGAATTCCAAATCTTTGCCCAAAAAGCTAATAGATTTTATACAATAATTTGTAGTTTGACCATAGGAACAAATATAACGTCATTTCTTCGAAGTTTTATAGCTAGCAGATTTTTGGAGCAAATAATCTTTGATAAATACTGGATTCATTTTGTGCAAAGTTTTATAAATTTCATGTGCCAATAGCCTAATAGAATGAATATGAATTGTAGTAGATTTGGCCTTGACGAGGAGATTACTGTACGATGAAGTATAATCTGAGAGTTCTAATTGTAAGGCCCTCTTGTTGACTTTCTCAAGTTTCTTTTGGCTTGCATTACTGCGAAATAACTAGATAAAGGGACAGTAATTGAAGTGACAAAGAATGAATGAATTCAAAATTAAGTGTCTCTCGTTGCTACCAATGAATTTAGCTTGTCTTTTGATTGCGTTTAGCTGCATGGCAGCTTTTTTTACAGATCTTATCAATATGTGAGTCAAATTTTAGTTGTCCGTCGATTTGAATTTCAAGTAGAGTTACTTCATTACTCACGTTTATTTTGAAATTATTGTTCGTTTGAAATTGAAATTATATTTGGTAGGACTTGATGAATCATGCATAAAATAAGATATGCTATCAATAAGATTTGATACTCGTAGTTAGTGCTTCACCTATTTTCAAAGTTGATGTTTATCCCAGAAATCTTTTCATCATAAACTGTTATTAGATCTCCAATCCCAGTCGAGTATCAATCTATCCAGTCTTTGAAAGCAAAGCCTATCTGTTTCGGTCCAATTTTTATAAAACTACAGGTCCTTCTCCCTTTTCAGCTGTAAAAGGCCTGCTGGATGTTGTTTATGCTATTGATGCTACATCACCAAAGTCAAATCTGAAAGAAATGAAAAGTCTTGTCAAGAATGCTGTGAAGCCTTTGAACGTCATAAACGGTGATGTAAGAATGGGATTAGTTAGTTATGGAAAGGTCCCAACAAAATTAATTGATTTTGCAAACTCTGATAAAGCAGGGCTGTCACTAGCACTGGACTTGATTGAACACCAAAATGAAGAGAAGAATACCGTAAATGCACTTCGATATGTCAAAGATAAGTATTTCACTGGCCCATCATCTACAAGAAAGCAAGCAAGGAAACTTATAGTATTTTTTACGGGTGGAAATGAAAAGCCTAGTGATCTCCTCGCTTTGGATGCTATGCTAAAATCATTGAATGCATCTGATATTGGTTATGTGATTGTTAATGTTGGTGGCTCTGCAAAGAATGCTGATGATTTGAGGAAAGTTGGAACAAAATATGGACGGGTTATTGTCAGTAAAGGTAACCAAGACATACCAGATGCGCTACCTACTGTGATAGAATCTGGCAAGCAGAGAACAGGTAAGTTACCTGCAAAAGGTATGGTAAACGTTTCTTACATGTTCTCATGGAAATTTTTATTTTTGCTGCCTTTCACAGATCTTGCTTTGATATCGGATGCAAAATAAACTGCAAGTTTTCCTAACATCACAAAACATTTGATGAAATCACGAATCTTCAAGATTTCACTGTTTATTGTCTACTTTTTTGGGTTTGCATTTCTCAATCTTTGACAAATGATGCTCATCACATGTATGTTTGTGATCTATTCACTGTTTTGCTGACGTCTTTATGTCATATTACAGGATTGAAAGCTTGAAAGAAAGCTTGTTGTCTTTAAATCAAACATTTATGAAATCACAATGGTATTACCAGATGGGTATTCCAGATATAACCAAAGTGAACCATAAAGCAATGCAATGAAATTTTGACATTTTGATATCTCGCTTTTCTAATGAATTCCATAGCTTAAGATTTATTGAATATGGGGATTTTCCTGTGATACTCTTGCTGATGACAGTCATCTGAAAAAATTGATCTGTTTGCTTTCAGCTACACCACTGGATCTAGCAATTATCTTTGGTTCTTCAGAACCAAATTCAATCCAGAAATTCAACGCACAGCAAGCTTTTATCAAGTCAACTCTGGAGAAACTTGACATATCAAAGAAAGCGGTTCTTCCTGCCTTTATTTCTCACGGCAAACCGCCAATATTGAATTCAAGGATTGGAGAAATTATGGACAAAGCTACTGCTATCAGATTCACAGATGCTGTGTTAAATTCAGGAGACAGTAGTGACCCAGCTAGTGCCCTTGGCTTAGTGAATAGCACTGTTTTTGCCCCAAGAAATGGTGCCAGACGAAATGTACCAAAATCAATTATTATGTTTGTTGATAAGAAAGATATTGGAGATAGTAGAATTATGAATGAGCTGGCTAAAAGGTTTAAAGATGAAGGAATAAAATTGGTGATCATTGGAATAGGAAAGTACGTCGATAAAAATGCATTGAAACCGTTGGTTCATAAAAATGGTGCAATATTCTTCCCGCCAAATTTGGATGAAGTGCAGAAAATTGTGGATCCTGTAGTAGCTGCAGTAGAGCCAGGTTAGAGTTGAAGCATTGCTTTTATTGATTTGAGTTTTTGCTACGGTTTGGCCTTTTTCAACAAATGTTAAAGCCTTGAAGTCTTTTAAACATTTGTTGTGATGCCAAAATCATCGTTCCATGAAATTTTCTTCGAGGTATCATCATATTCTGTACGTTCAACGGATATATAAATATTTCCAGGTAACAACTTCAAATTTTGCAGCTCATTTGTATAATTTGTTGGCTTTTATCATTTAACAGTAAATAGGAACTGGCAAGTCTGAAACATTCTTCGCGTGTCAGAATCGCCCATAGTCAAAGAGGGGTCAAATATATCAGAAACTGTTATGCTGCTTGTTACCATTATATAGCTTGATTTTCTTCTGCCGTCACTGAAGCAAGGGGGCATTAGTCAGGGAAAACGTCCCACCTTAACACCGTCAGTTAGGATGCTACAGACATAATTTGCGGGCAAATCTAGCAAAAGCTTTCTCTAGTCTACATTTGATTCCTGTCTAACACAGCTAATGGAAAAGATAATACGGGCTTATTATTGTATGTTGGTTTGCTGTGACGGAAAAACAACTTCATGAGCTACATCATAACTAACTGTCTGAAGACAAACATTGTTGACAAATGCTTTGTATCACCGGTTAGGTGAAAGGCAAAACTATCTTTTGAGATGCCCAATGGTCACTTTAAGCTGCCATCCAAAAACCAGATTCATTGAAAATTTCAGATCCTACATTTCTAAATTAGAGTAATAATAATAATAATAATAATAATGATAATAATATTATTATCATTATAATAATAATGATAATAATAATAATAATAAAATTAATAATAATAATAATAATAATAAAATTAAACTAAAAGCACCATCAAAAAACAACAGAAAATAAAATATATGAAAAATACTGTTATTTTAAAAAACGTTTCGATTAAAATCTTCATCAGATTTTAATAATAATAATATTATTATTTATTATTATTAATATTAATATTAATAATAATAATAATAATAATAATAATAATAATAATAATAATAATAATGATAATAATAATAATAAATTCGTGTTTGCCCTAGTGTCCGAGCTGACAGCTCAGTTAACATAATACTTATGTTTACTAGGCATACGTTATCCACTACATTCATAATCAGTTCATACGGTGTAAGACACAAGATTTAGAAGTCATTCAGTATGAATATTGTAATATAGAACTTTAGTGTATCTGATCATAACAAGGACCGAAAAAAAAATTCAACTGAATAACTTCTTCACCCTGTGTCTCCATATATAGTTGGCCATTATTAAATTTGATACTGAGCACCACTGTAATGTGTTCTTTACAATTAACTTATCTACTGACAATGATCTCATAACAGTCCAAACATCCTTTTTGATACAACCAAGTGAGCCAAAGCAAAGCACTTTCAGATCTACATCCCAACCTAACAACTGTAGTAGACTGCACAGCGGCTGATACCGTTCCTGTTTGGTGTTTAGTGCTTGTTCAAAATACAGATCGTAGCAGACAGTCACCTCTAAGATAATGCATTTACGTGACTGATTGTCAATGACAAGGATATCAGGTTTACGATGCGTAATCCTCCGTAGTTCATCACCATAGTCTGTCATTATTGATTCTGCAAGTTTGTTTGCATGAAACTGGAAACCACTTAAACTTCCTGAGATCACCTCAAATATTTTGTCAGCAATGCGATTGTGACGTCTACTATAAAAGTTGTGAAACTCTCTACAGCCATTCATCAGATGTGCGACACTTTCCGTATGCTGATGGCAAAAGGGGCAAGAAGGGTCATTATGACGATTCCATATATGCTTTGTGAAGTTTGTTGGAAGTAGACTCAAACGTGCTTTTATTGCAAACTTCACGAGTAAATCACTTACTTTCCAGTTGTAAAAGATTGAATGGGAGGATTTCAACTGAACATCAATCATACAGAGAAAGGGGCCTTGAATTGACAATCGATTTGCTTTTTGCACATCTCGATTAACTGTCTGTTTGAATAGCAACTTTTGGAGTGGAGCACCTTCATCAAAAAATTCACCATTAATAATCACTCCAGCCTTCCCTTGCCTGAACTCAATGGAAACGTCTAGCTTTCTAGCATATCTGAGAAGATCTGGCCAATCTGATTGACACCCAAAATTGGTACGATTATTTAGATACCCGTCTTCACTAATCTCAAACCCAAGAAAATTCATATCATTATCTGTTGCAGCAACTTTCCGTTTTTTCATATCTAAATCAAGAGATTGACGTGCAATGTTCTTGAACTGTAACTGGGGATGATTCAACNAATAATAAGAATGATAATAAGATTATTAATGATGATAATAATAATAATGATAATAATAATACTAATAATAATGATAATAATAATAAATAGGTTACTTTATATTTTTCTTTTCATTTATTTATTTACGGTTGGCTTGTAGATAACTACTTAAAAGCTAATTAAAGCCAGCCAAGAATGAAAAGATCGCCATATTTTTACAGTCAGCATTTTGTGAAACATAAGGTATGGATGGATGTAAAGTCGTCTTGGGGGAATTTTTTGTTTGAAAATCGATTGCCTCTGTTTCTTATTCAAATTTCGTACACTCATACGAATTTCGAGTTCGGCTTTTTCAAATCTTCCAAAACAGGGACTTGGCAAAGGAGGGGAAGTCTGATATATGAATGAATTACCATATTTGTTGAAATGGTTTTTCAGAGGGTAGTCGTAAGTTTAACTGATCAAGGAACATATCAAAAGATAGCTAGGCCCTTCAGCTACATGTTCATACCGTATTTGTATTCATGGCATTTGCTTTAAGGAAGCTCTGTGCGATATAGCTTGTGAAGTAAACTTTTATCAACATGTTGTCTCATCCTAGATGTTTGCTGGGAAACAAAATGCCATAAGTACGCTTCTTGCGTAAACAAGGATGGAAGACCAGTATGCGTATGTCCAATGTGCAGTGATGACTATTTACCTGTATGTGGATCTGATGGTATTACGTACGCTAGTGAATGTTATTTGAAACAGGCAGCTTGTATGTTGAAGAGACAACTTGATGTGGGAAAAGACGGTCCATGTGGTAAGCATCTCTTAAGCTATTTAAGTTATAGAGATAGTAATAGTAATTTTGAAAATTTACGTTAATGTTGAATCATGCTCAATGCACGTTGATCAATCATTTGAATCAGAGATCGCATGACTTATAACGGGACTTATTACCTGGAGTCTATTGTTTTCATGTGCTCTTTGGCTTGATGATAGTGTTTCGGTCAACAGAGACTCATTCCCCTACGCTTGTAGAAACGGAGTTGCTCCTGTATGGTCTCTACAATAAACCTTCAACTGAAAGGTTTGGTTGAGTGGAGTTGGAGCTTCTATCACTATTGTATACATTCGAACATTCTACAAATGTACCAATATATCGTTCTATGAGCTAAAAGATCTATTGGGCTTAAGTCACCTTCTACTTTATTCTCAAAACCATGAAAAAAACGCCAAAAAACTGTATTCCAAAACTGCTGTACCAGCATTGGAGCTTGCTATTAGAACTTAGATACATGTTCATTCTAGCCATAAATGCAAAAACCGCCTTCCTCTAAGCCATATTCTGATCACCACACGACGGCGCGACAAAAGCTTGTTGCCGATTGGCATTTTTGTCCGGTTTTACAGTTCCAGGGAAATAAGGCCCTCAGTGGAGCGATAACAACAGCAACAATTTAACTCAATGAGATGAGCGTAAATTGAGGGTCCTCATAGAGCGAGGCTAACTTAAAACTACCAGCTGAGTCAAAATGTATCATGACTCGAAAAGTTTTGTCATTGCCTGATTTTGGTATACTCAATTTTGACAAGGAAACCGATATAAGAGAATAGTGTCTCCGATCAATGATAGGGGCGAGGATATTTTGGATAAGAAAACCGTATCAGATTGACCAGCACGTCTGTTCTTTAGCATTTCATGGCTTTTAGCTAATGGCTTTTAGCTAATACATGACTGTCTGAGAGACTGAAAGCATCCAAAATTATGATTCGAATCTCAAAACAAACGGTCGTGCAAAAACACCAAACCCCAAAGATGAAGAATTCCTGAAAAAAGTTCGAATTTGAAGTATTTGATTGTATTCATAGGGCCGTATATACTGAATTAAATAGAAAATACGCCTGTTGAATGAAAATCTGTTACTTATCAGCTGAGATATATGAGTCTTTGAAACCACTGTAACTAAATCACTTATTTTCAAAAGCAGTATCGGCTAAACGAAGTGTAAGTGTCAATACATCCTTCTTGTCATAGAATTGTTTCCATCTCTTCTTGCGTCTTTTTTTGGGGAACATAATCACTACATTGCAAGATGCTACTAAAGAATGCAAAGTGGGGGCATTGGAAAGTTATGATCCAATGTGTCAAATTAGGAAAATTCCTCATCTGCCATGATATTGTGTTACAGACCACGTTGTGGATCCTGCTAAAAATTTACGCGATTCTAATCACACCGTCTTCACACAGATCAATTTTGAAAATACCCCTCTTTGTCATGAGATACTAGGAAAATCATTCAACAATGAAAACATGTGCTGCTGGGTTATGGCTCATGAGAGTGAATTTGTTACTGTTTGTGCGACCATCTTTTTCAAAAGCTCATTCCCTTGTAAATGCAGCCGACAAGGAATTGATTTCCACTCATTAGTTGTATTTTATGTTGTACTAAATTAAACTCAAATTTGGTCAAAGTGTTTCATTTGGTAAATTTTTGAGAAATTGCTTTGTCTTAGGGGACTACTTTTTGTTGGTCCAACCGTCATATCAAGGGCCCATTAAGACAAGAGATTAGAATTCTTATGAATTGGTTGCATGGTTTTTGAAATATGGTCTTGCAATGATCTTCCAGACTGTGTATACAAGTTTTTCTGTGTCATCCGATGTTCAAAGAGAGTTACGGATATTCACAAAAATATTATACTCAAAAATTATCTGTCATGTAAAATGTGGACAGTGCTCAGGAGATGCTAAGTTCAACCATACATTTGACCGATTTCATGGTCAATGATTAAATCTTCAGACAAAATCAAACATCAGCTTTGGCAATTTTATGTTCATTTAGCTGCCTGTTACTTACTTATCTTGTTAGTTGAAAATCATTAGCTTTGAAATTGCCCAGATCAATCGATGCATATCGACTAGATTTAAATAAACGGAACTCCATAGAGAGAACTCTTACTTGAATGTAGGTAACGAATTGCTGCGTTAGCCATTGTACGATATTTGCACAAATTCAGTGCTACCTTTGCTTTAGAGAAATTACTTGTAAAATAATTCTACATTACGATACAAAGTGTTCATTGAAATATGCAAGAAACGATCTTAAGATAGCATACTGAAGTATTAAAAATTAGAAAGTTAGGAACCACTGCATTGCTTAATTAGTAAACCTGCTGCATCGCTACTTTGTAGGAATAATAAGTGGCAAGAAAGACATTGTGTTCGCTGTGGACGGATCAAGAAGAGTCGACGAGACAATATTTGGAAAGATGAAAAAGTTGGTCAAAGCATCGCTTAAAAGTTACAATATATCTGCAACAGAAACGAATGTTGCATTGGTGCAGTTTGGAAGTGACGCAGAAATCAAACTCAGACTTAATGAAGGAACTAATCCTGGCACAGTTGAGAAATCTGTGAACGATCTAGCAAGAGTTGGTGGGCCAAGAAGAATGAACAAAGCTCTTCGTGTTATACGAAATGGTATCTTTAATGGCTTGAAGAGAAATGATGTTCAAAGAGTTGTTGTGTTGTTTACGACAGGAAAGAATAGTGGGGATGGTAGTGGAGAGTTGCCTAGTGTTGCACGTGATTTGAGATCACAGGGAGTAGAGGTGATTGTTGTTGTTTTAGGTAAAGAAAGTGATCCAAAAGAAATTGAAAGTATAACTGGAAAGAAAGGTAATGCTATCAATGTCGACGATGTAAACGGATTGCCAAGTGCTATTGGGGTATTGGAAGCTAAAGTCAGAGAAACAGGAGGTGAGCTCTTTTTTCATCTTCAATTCATGCTAATTGTTCCTAACATTTTTAATGCATTGCATTAATGAAATGGTGTGCAATTTAGTTCCTTGTATACCATAGTCGCTTGTTGCAATTTCAGTGCTAAGAGAAGATATTTTCAATATGGCCAATAAATGAATTAAAGACCCATTTTCATCTAATGTCCTTTGCAAGAATTCGGCAATCTCATTCTATCAGAAAATCAAATATGGCCTATAATGAAGGTGCTGAACTGAGATGAAAGTCGACTAAAGTCAGACTTTTCTTATAAGTTGTAACTACTGCAAGTCTTTAATTGCAGCATGCCCACACACGATTCCGGGTGAAATCCCTTATTATCTATCTGTTTCTGATTTCTGCAAATAAATCCAACTCCAAGTGATCAGAGACATTTTCTATTGCTTTAAATGAACCAATAGTAGTGAGACATACCTGTAGTATCAATATTTAAATAAAAGAGTTCCCTCTTTTGCAAGGTTTTATAAACTTTAACTGCATTTATTTAGGTAAGGAATTTTAAATGTTCCTGTCAACGACTATATGTTACTTCTTGATTTATTGCAACTTCTCCTATTAGTTTTATACCACATTCACACTTATAATAAGTGTTAAAAAACCAGGTTATTGAACGTTGCTTTCCAATTGGTCAATCTAGCAAGATGAATGCGTTTGATTGGTTAAGATATGACCTTGTTTAGATAAAGGTGCCTCAACTGTGTCAGTCTACATGTTGTATTAGATAACCGTTGCTTACGTTCTTTGGAAGCTATTAATTTCGAAGCATACTAAAGGAATGCGAGGATGATCAACACTCCCGGCTGTTATCCAATTCAACCGTGTTACATTTTTCGTTAAAGAAAGCACGACATTTTTTGAATACTGTTTGTTCATATCGTGTTAAACCCATTTTAAAATGATTTTATTTTCCATTTATTTTATTGATCATAGCTATCGAACAGTAAAACTGAACGGTGAAAGTAAATAGTTGCGCTACTTCCATTGAGGACCTCGTCTTTGCATAATGTAATCATGAAATCTTTCACATTTTAAGCTATCAAACCACGATTAGACCTAGCATTTATTGTTGGAACCACTGGCACAAGCAGCAAAGAAAGATTCAATAAGCAGAAGAAAATAATAAAACATCTCCTTACTTCCTATGATGTGTCTCCTGGACAAACTCATGTTGGTATCATCAATAGTGACAAACCTACGACAGTTGCTATGAAATTTGGAGAATTCACAAATGATGCACTACGTTTGAAGATAGATGAATTGAAGAATCCAAATTCAAATATGCTTCTAGCTGCTTTGAATTACGCTAATGATGAGATGTTTACGAGTAGAAACCAGGCCAGGCCTGGGTTTAAAAAGAGCCTTGTTGTTTTTGTGAATAAAGAGGTACAGGCTGACAATGAAGCATTGAAGATTGTTGGAAGAAAATTGAGAGATTCAAAGATAAATGTAATAGTGATAGGAATGGATCCAGAGGCAGATGGAAGTAAAATGAAAGCAATTGCAGCTTCGAATGATGTTTTCTTTTTCCCACCATCATTGGAAGAACTTGATATGATTTTGTATCCTATCATGAGAAGAACGCAACCAGGTAAAGAGAAATTGTTTTCTTTCGCATTTAGCTACTTTCAATTAATAAAGTTTCTGTTAATATTGCCTCTTTAGCCTCTAGCCCTGGAATTGATGTAAAATTTCTCCAAGGCAAGCTTGTTTCACTCACCTATCTGGATAAACTTGCAATAGTGTAGAGAGTCGAGTGGAAGCTTTCCGTCAACTTATAATAGGCGGAGAGCTTGGAACATGAAATCAATGACGTAAAGAAAAATTCATGTTGACGTCTCTTAGAAGTTCAAGTTGATTAGTTAAACACTCTAACTAAATGCTGATATTTGCGGCAACGTGGCAGGATATTTGACTGGCAACTGTTTCAATATGGCTAGGCTCGTATGCAGTTTTACGGTCTTCTTGGCGGACAAGGGACAAGGGATTATTAATAGCCAAGTTGTTTTCAAACTCCTTGTGTACACATGGTCTAGGCTGTCGTTATCGTTGTAGCTGTTTTTCTTTGCTGCGACTTGTTTTTCTTCATTGACTGAAGGAGGAATTCCCTGACATATCATTAATTATTCAGTCAACCATATTCTTGTATCTTACGTTCACTTTATTTGGAGTGATTGTTGGAGACAGTCAGAGTAGGCTCTGAACAGAGTGAAGGCGCTCCGTCACCAAATTGTAAACAAATCTGTATAATACCATTGTTTCAGACACTTGCTCATTGTTTTCAGCAGTTTACCTGGTGGCTTCGCCCAAGCCACATAAAATGTAATCGTTGCAAATCCATTTATGAACGAGAAATCGTAAGAGATATGAATATTTGGTTTGCTCCGGTGTGAGGCACGCACATTTATCTTCAAAGAAACGATTTCATTTTGAAAAAAGGCGAAAAATCTGAGTGATATTGCCTTAAAACAACTGCCAAATCACCGTTTCTTCAAAATTTTAGGGTCAGAGCTCCTTTGAAGAGAAAAATTGTTCCCTATCGTCTCTGTGTTTGGACGTAGTGAAGCGTCTTAAATGACAATAATTTGGATAATAACCACTTTCTTAAAGGGAGTCAACGCTTATAGGACACGCCTTTTAAACATAGAACATACATGATCTGATTGGTCCTTGCTTTCACAACGCCATCTCATCGGACTGATAAAAGTTTTGTAAAGGCTTTCTTGACAAAACAGGTTAACAAGGGCATTTATATTTGTTCTAGATCCATGCAAAGACGTAAAATGCTCAATTTACAAGATTTGCTTATCAAAATCTTCAAGCTCACATGAATGCATATGTCCAATGTGTAGCACGCGATACGATCTTGTATGTGGTAGTGATGGTAGAACGTATGCCAGTGATTGCCACATGAGAAAGTATGCTTGTCACAAACAAAAAATTATTACTGTCAAGTCAAATGGACCATGTGGTAAGTTTAGTTTGCACTCTTAAATTAAAAGTTAGCTGCTGGTAAAATATGGTGCATTAAATTTTTGCAGTGAAGATATAGAGAATCAGAATTTCCCTTCCATGACAAACAAAGACACGTTAGAACCTACATATTTTCTTAAAAGAAGATATACTCTTTTGATATACGTGATGATACCTAATCAGGAGCGTTGCTGATAATAATGGGGTATTTTGGCGACATAACACCGGGTGAGTCAGAAAAAATATGGGGTGTTTGGCGGACTGTGACGTCGCGTTCAGCCCCCCGATTGTAGTGAACAAAATTTTTTCTTGCAGCCAGAGGTCTAACTTAGATCTTAAGCCTTTCCCCATCGAAATCGGTCACTTAATGTATTAATCAGAAAATATTTTCTTTGCAAGACGTTGTATGGGAGTCTTGCAAACTGATGAAATCTTTAACAAAGCCCCTTCAGCATTTTACCCTTGCCAAAGCTGCAGGTACACGCGGTATTATCAGGGGAGAATGAAATAGTTTTGTCATAATACAGTGCGTTGATCTTGGTGAAAGAAATCTCTTTAAACCACGTTTCTCTGCGCAGGACAAGTTATGACAAGGCATCCCAGGGGAGAAAACACTATTTCTGAATTGTTTAGTTCTCCCCTGATATAACTACATGTACCTGCATCTTTGGCAAGACTAAAATGCTGAGGGGGCTTGGTTAAAGGTTTCCTCAGTTTGCAAGACCCCCATACAAAGTCTTACGAAGAAAATCTATTTTAAATAATGCATCACATGACTGATTTCGATAGGGAAAGGTTTATGATCTAAGTCAGATTTATGGCTGCACGGAATAATTTAGTTCACAACAATCGGGTGGCTAAACGCGACGTCACAGTCCGCCAAACATCCCACGTTTTTTCTGACTCACCCGGTATATGTATACAGGTATTACTGATAATTACCGCAAAAGCTCTATTGGGCCCTCGGGGGCTTTATTAACTTCAGAGATTCCAGAAGGAGATTAAAAGAGAGGGGGCTTGTTAGAGAATGGGGCATAGATTTTGCAGAGTCAACACACCATTTACGAATCAAATATACAAATTCGACACAGTTATTATCCCAAACCATATCAATATCAACATGCAAAGTCATTCAGCTAAATATATGGATAATCTTTGATAACCGCTGGTATTAGATTCAAGTCGGGGGAAGGGGCTTAATAGAGAGGGGGCTAGATGGAGGTTTTCGTGTGAATCAAAAAATTTTACCCATTTGGCGGGCTGTGGAATAATTTGTATGCAGCTGATATTTAAAACTGAAATTTTAATCTATCATACAAAAGCTAAGTTCGATCAAACAGTTTTTTTTGGTAAAATTATTAATCTATAAGACCCAAAAATTAGAAAAATGTCTGTAATGGGCATGGATGGGAACGAAAACTTCGCATTCCATTCTGGTCCATGATTCACTTATTATTGAAATCAAAGTTCTATTTCTGAAACTGACAATTGTAGTGAACTTAGATTTCCATGCCAAATAAATCATGGACCAGAATGAACATTCTCGATTCCCATACAAACCTATTTTCCCAATTTTTGAGTTTTGAATATGAATGATTTTACAAAACAAAATTTTCCCATCTAAGTTAGCCTGTCACTGGTAGATTAACACTTTAGTTTTTAGCATCGGCCACTTACTTTTTATTTCACAGCCCGCCGAACTGATAAACTTTTTTTGACTCACCCGGTATGAGTTTATGCATGTCTGAACAATTTGGTCTATGTTGCATTGTTAGCGAAGTTTTACTTAGATTCAGAGACGTTCACAATTCTCCTGCCATATTCCTGCACATGTATAAATCATTTTATGCATGCTAAAATAGCTCAATTTATCTGCAAACAAAGTGTCTTCGGACATATTCCATTACATTCTCAGTCAATCGCTGTGATCAAGTGTCCAAAAGCTCTGTGAAAATTTTCCCTTAAAAGTATCTCGTTTTCGTCTTGTTAGATCCAAAATACTTCTTTCTTCGATGTTCTATATATCTATATCTATATCTATATCTATATCTATATCTATATATTCTCATTAGCTCATTCGCAAATATGTTATAAAAAAGATGTATGTACTCAAGAAAAACACATTCGTTTAAACGTTTCGGCGCAAGCTGATGAAGGCTTGCGCCGAAACGTTTAAACGAATGTGTTTTTCTTGAGTACATATATCTATATCTATATCTATATCTATATCTATATCTATATCTATATCTATATCTATATCTATATCTATATCTATATCTATATCTATATCTATATCTATATCTATATCTGAATCTTTGTTTAATTGCAATATCATCACTGTTTAGCTGCGAAAGGACTTATCGATGTTGTATATACTATCGATGCCACATCAACAAATTCAAATTTGAAAGAAATGAAAAATCTTGTCAAGAATGCTGTCAAGCCTCTGAACATCAGAAATGGTGATGCAAGAATTGGCCTGGTTAGTTATGGAGCAGTACCAATGCAAATGGTTGATTTTGCAAACTCCGACAAAGCAGGGCTGTCACTAGCACTGGATTTTATTGAACACCAAAACGAGGAAAAGAAAACTGCGAAGGCACTTCGATATGTCAAAGATAAGTATTTCACTGGCCCATCATCTACAAGAAAGCAAGCAAGGAAGCTCATAGTATTATTTACGAGTGGAGATGAAAAACCTAGTGATCTCCTTGCTATGGATGCTATGCTAAAATCATTAAATTCATCTGATATTAGTTACATCATTGTTAATGTTGGTGGCTCTGCTAAGAATGCTGATGATTTGAGGAAAGTTGGGACAAAATATGGACGGGTTGTTGTCAGTAAAGGTAACCGAGACATACCAGATGGGCTACCTACTGTGATAGAATCTGGCAAGCAGAGAACAGGTAAAGTTATCTGCAGTATCATGGTAAACCTCTCTCACATATTGTCATGAACATTTTTATTTTTGCTGCCTCTTACAGATATTGATTTGATATCGGATGCGAAATAAACTGCAAGCTTTCCAAACATCACCAAACATTTGATGAAGTCACGAATCTTCAAGATTTCGCTGTTTATTANGGAAAAGTTCCAACAAAATTAGTTGATTTTGCAAACTCTGATAAAGCAGGGCTGTCACTAGCACTGGACTTGATTGAACACCAAAATGAAGAGAAGAATACTGTAAATGCACTTCGATATGTCAAAGATAAGTATTTCACTGGCCCATCATCTGCAAGAAAGCAAGCAAGGAAACTTATAGTGTTGTTTACGAGTGGAGATGAAAAGCCTAATGATCTCCTTGCTATGGATGCTATGCTAAAATCAATGAATTCATCTGATATTGGTTATGTCATTGTTAATGTTGGTGGTTCTGCTAAGAATGCTGATGATTTGAGGAAAGTTGGGACAAAATATGGACGGGTTGTTGTCAGTAAAGGTAACCGAGACATACCAGATGGGCTACCTACTGTGATAGAATCTGGCAAGCAGAGAACAGGTAAAGTTATCTGCAGTATCATGGTAAACCTCTCTCACATATTGTCATGAACATTTTTATTTTTGCTGCCTCTTACAGATATTGATTTGATATCGGATGCGAAATAAACTGCAAGCTTTCCAAACATCACCAAACATTTGATGAAGTCACGAATCTTCAAGATTTCGCTGTTTATTATTGACTTTTTTGGGTTTGCATTTCTCAATCTCTGACAAAGAATTTTTAAGATATGTGTGTGTGTGTGTGTGTGATTCATTCACATTTTTGCTTTCTCTTTGCTATCATGTTATGATGTTGTAAGCTTGAAAGAGCTTGATATCGTCTTTGAATCAAGAATTTATGAAATCACAGTATGCAGATTTAAAATGCTATTACCATTCGGGTATTTCAGATAGAACCAAAGTATACCATTAAGCAATGCAATGAAATTTTAACATTAAAATGCCAAGCTCTTCTGTTGAATTTCCATACCTCAAACTGCATTAAAGATGGACATTCTTCTGTGATGCTCGTGCAAATTATAGTAACCTGAAAAATGATCTTTTTCTGTTTCTTTCAGCTACACCACTGGATCTAGCAATTATCTTTGGGTCTTCAGAGCCAAATTCAATGAGGAAATTCAATGCACAGCGCGCTTTTATCAAGTTAGCTTTGGAGAAACTTGACATTTCAAAGGAAGCGGTTCTTCCTGCCTTTATTTCTCACGGTAAACCGCCAATATTGAATTCAAGGATTGGAGAAATTATGGACAAAGCTACTGCTATCAGATTCACAGATGCTGTGTTAAATTCAGGAGACAGTAGTGACCCTGCTAGTGCCCTACGCTTAGTGAATAGCACTGTGTTTGCCCCAGGAAATGGTGCCAGAGCAAATGTACCAAAATCAATTATTATGTTTGTTGACAAGAAAGATATTGGAGACAGTAGAATTATGAATGAGCTGGCTAAACGGTTTAAAGATGAAGGAATGAAATTGGTGATCATTGGAATGGGAAAGGACGTCGATATGAATGCATTGAAACCGTTGGTTCATAACAATGGTGCGATATTCTTTCCACCAAATTTGGAGGAAATACAAAGGATTGTGGATCCTGTAGTTGCAGCATTGAAGCCAGGTAAACATTGATGTGTTTCTGTTATTTCTTCCATCATTTGCTATAATCTTCTTCCAATGTCTTTATTTCCTGAAAGGAACCTCTCAAATATTATCAAAGATAAACGCTTGAGTTTCACAGTAAGCATATCGTTTTCAAGCAATTACATGTTATCACCTGATTTTATTCTGACAGGAACTTCTATGGTTGCTCCTTATTGCAAGCTTATTTCATTTTTGTCCATTGCAGTGATCTCTCTCTGTGACTCGTGCACTGTTGTTTCGAATGTTGCTGGCTCCAATGAATAGTTTTTATTGAAAGATCAAGGAGATTTTTTTCAGTTTTATAGAATTCCCAAAGCGAAAGATGACCTGTAGATTGGAGATTATATTTATTGTTTTACCTGTATCTGTAAAAAAATTTATTCGTTCCTGAATGCTACATCCGGAACTATAGTTTGTTTGTTTGTTAACTTGCCATTTATTTTAAAAGATTCACGCTTAATTTTTTACAATAACATGCTGGGTGAATAAAAAGAAAGTTAACACGTTTGGCGGGCTATGTTTGGCGGGCTACGTTTGGCGGGCTACGTTTGGCGGGCTACGTTTGGCGGGCTACGTTTGGCGGGCTGTTCAATAAAAAACACGAGTCCGATATTCAAAACTGAAATATCAATCTATAAGTCAAAGGCCAACTTTTAGATGTGAAAAGCTTATTTGGTATGATCACTCATCTTTAGACCCAGAAATTGGGAAATGCTTATAAGGGGATTTTATGGGAGCGAGAATTCCACGCTCTTTTCTGCTCCATGATTTACTTGTCCTTGAATTTATATTCTATCGGATAATTTGGAATTCTCATCCCTACACAAGCCCCTTACCAGCATTTTCATGACTTCCTGCTCTAAAAGATGAGTGATTTTACCAAACAAAATTAACCCTTTAACTGATATTTTAATTTCAGTTTTGAATGTTGGCCGCATACGTTTTATTCCACGGCCCGCTAAATGTGTTAACTTGTTTTGACTCACCCGTCATAAAATGAGTGAGTATTTTACGATAAATTGCAAGCAAAAAAGCACGATCTAGTTATCAAAATTGAAAAACGAAATGTCAAAAAGTCGATCTAACACGCAACATACGGAGAAGTGGTGAATTTCTCGAGTCAGTTTTCACTTGTCTTTTACTTTGAATTGTCAAAAGAGTAGAATTGTCAAAAAATATATCTTTTTGACCGTATATGAAATATATTTTATCTATAAGGATATATGTGATCAAAACTGATTATAAATCATCTGTTTCTTCTAAGATACATGCTGGAAAACAAAATGTCAGAAGTATGCCACTTGCGTTGATAAGGATGGAAGACCGATATGCATGTGTCCAAGTTGCAGAGATGGCTATTCAGCCGTATGTGGATCTGATGGTATTACGTATGCTAGTGAATGCTACTTACAACAGGCAGCATGTATTATGAAGAGACAACTTGATGTTGCAAAATTCAGTGCATGTGGTAAGGTGTATTAAAGTTTCTTGAAAATCAAAGTCTTTTGTATGATGAGGACGGCAGCAAAATTTCATAATCTGAATATTGCCTCGTGTAATTGATCACAAGTAGTTACTGCAGATCGCCTTGCTATATGTATGTATAATTTTCCACAATTGAAGATATTTTACAAGTTTTACAGTACAAAAATAGATTCAATAAGGATTTTGTGAAGCAAAGGTATTGTCAAATCAATTATATATGCGCAGCAGTTATTTGTAGACATTAAAACATAATGAGATTTATGATAATAAGACTTCTGCACCGCTAGATTTTGGATCTCACAAAATTTTGGATCTCATGGAACTAAGAGCCAGTTTACCCTGCTACACGAGGTGAAAATACTTTTCCATTACATGACTCTATCGGTGAAAATCTGTCGAGCGCCAAAACATTGGGCGCGCGTCACGTAAACCAATGTGGATAAGTTTAATCTCAGCTAGCGCAAGATGAACTGCAATTTCAGCCCAGGGGCAATTTTCAGCCGGGGCGATGCGTTTTCCATGTAATGGCAAACTGACATTTACATGCTTTTGTCCATAGAGGAGGGATGAAGTTTCACATGGGGTAGANCTACTTACAACAGGCAGCATGTATTATGAAGAGACAACTTGATGTTGCAAAATTCAGTGCATGTGGTAAGGTGTATTAAAGTTTCTTGAAAATCAAAGTCTTTTGTATGATGAGGACGGCAGCAAAATTTCATAATCTGAATATTGCCTCGTGTAATTGATCACAAGTAGTTACTGCAGATCGCCTTGCTATATGTATGTATAATTTTCCACAATTGAAGATATTTTACAAGTTTTACAGTACAAAAATAGATTCAATAAGGATTTTGTGAAGCAAAGGTATTGTCAAATCAATTATATATGCGCAGCAGTTATTTGTAGACATTAAAACATAATGAGATTTATGATAATAAGACTTCTGCACCGCTAGATTTTGGATCTCACAAAATTTTGGATCTCATGGAACTAAGAGCCAGTTTACCCTGCTACACGAGGTGAAAATACTTTTCCATTACATGACTCTATCGGTGAAAATCTGTCGAGCGCCAAAACATTGGGCGCGCGTCACGTAAACCAATGTGGATAAGTTTAATCTCAGCTAGCGCAAGATGAACTGCAATTTCAGCCCAGGGGCAATTTTCAGCCGGGGCGATGCGTTTTCCATGTAATGGCAAACTGACATTTACATGCTGTTGTCCATAGAGGAGGGATGAAGTTTCACATGGGGTAGAGAGACTGAAATTTCAGCCCTAGCTGAAAACCCCCATGTAAACAGGCCATAAAGGCTGAAATGATTGGGATTGGTCGATCGCAATTTTTACTTCTTTAAGATATTTTTTATCTTCTATCGAGCAAATTTTGCCTTAGTTCTTGTAATCAAAGCTCATGGAAAAATATATTTGCATCAGGATTTCGTCAAAATTCAGCTAAAAGTTTGACATGTTGGACGGATAGCTAAAAGCTCTAACTGTTACCGATCGAAAATACCTGCTTCAAAATCTTGAATCTTTCGTCGCTGATTCAAGGTATTCAACAGTTTCTGCCGTTCGAGTGTAATCAAAATTTTCATCCCGTCATGGATATTAAAGGTCTTAAAGGTAGAACAAAGAACTCCGTTTTGGAATTTTCATGTGATAAGCCAGCTTATAGTTTGACACTAGGAAGCTAGGCTTGATCTTCTTGCTCATTAATCGTTTTGAAGAACATCTAAGTCCTTTTTTCTGCCATACATACACAAAATATGTTGTTGTTTTGATTATAGGAGTAAGTGGCAAGAAGGATATCGTGTTCGCTTTGGATGGATCGAGAAGAACTGACGAACCAATGTTTAAAAAGATGAAAAATCTTCTGAAGGAATCGCTCAAAAGTTATAACATATCTGCACCAGAAACGAATGTTGCATTGGTGCAGTTTGGAGGTGATGCAGAAATCAAACTCAGACTTAATGAAGGAACGAATCTTGGCACAGTTGAGAAATCTGTGAACGATCTAGCAAGAGTTGGTGGACCAAGGAGAATGAATAAAGCTCTTCGTGTCATACGAAAGGACATCTTCAGAGGCTTGAAGAGAAATGATGTTCAAAGACTTGTTGTGTTGTTTACGACTGGAAAGAACAGTGGTGATGGTAGCGGAGAGTTGCCTAGTGTTGCACGTGATTTGAGATCACAGGGAGTGGAGGTGATTGTTGTTGTTATAGGTAAAGAAAGTGATCCAAAAGAAATTGAAAGTATAACTGGCAAGAAAGGTAATGCTATTAATGTTGGTGATGTAAACAAACTGCCTGAAGTGATTGGATTGTTGGAAGCGAAAATCAGAGAAGCTGGAGGTGAGTGTTGGTTTATTCGGCTGTTTTTTGTTATCATGGCCATGTTCGTTGTTTTATGCATTATTAGTGATACAGTAAAAATACTTGCATTAGAGAGCTCTTCAGTTAATAACAAACTGCTCGAAATTTAGCAGTAAGCAGTTATAAGAAATGATGTTGATTAGTATTTGTTAATTTTGAGTCTCTAAAAATGTCTAAGATTCCTGTCCCGTTACTTTACCCAGTTTTATTAGCGTTAAGCATGGTTTAAGCACCATGGATAATTTTGGCTTATGTTTTAGCATCAATGGAGCCTTTGAAACGAGCATGTGTTGCACGTGCTTTTGGTATTGGCTATTTTTATAGACCATCAATTGATCTATTCACGAAGCATGCTGGTTGCAAAGGCCCCTTTGACTATCGCTAATAGACCTTTTTACCTTTTAAAAAAGAGGTTTGGGTCGAGCGTCCAAATCTGATAAATTTTGCTCAAAGAATTGGAAACACGACGCCCGTTCTTGATAGATACCTGCTAGCTGTGGCAAGAGATCTCAGAACACTTTTCAGAGAGTTAAGCAACGATGAATTTGCCCCAATTGACTACGACTGGTTCAGTTTATACACTGGCAAGTTTTATTTGCCTTCTGGCTTTGTTTCTCATTAGTTTCATTTTTTGTTAGCTGATTTTGTTGTGTAACAGTTTCAAAAAGGAATTGCAAGCATGCAAGGGTTTTATTTTGCGACTTTGCTGATCGAAGTTTGTGTTTTAATCGTTGTTATGCAAATAAAAGAAAGGTCAGCTAAAAATGAATGAAAAGAACGAGAAACAAAGCAAAAAGACCAATAACACTTGCCTGTGTGTAAACTAAACCATTGCTAACTCACTAAGCGCAAAGTAGTTGATAAAAAACTCTCTGAAAAGTGTTGTGATCCGAAGGAACTTCTTGCCGCAGCTAGCAGGTATCTATCAAGAACGGGGGTTGTGTTTCCATTTCTTTAAGCAGAATTGACTAGATTTGGACGCTCTATCCAAGCCTCTTTTTTAAGAAGTAAAAACGTCTATTATGGTTCCTTTATCTGAGTTTTACTGTATCTGGAGAAGGAGCAATACTTAGGTATACCGGGTGTCCCAAAATGATGTATTATTGTTTCATTGCTTACATGTCCATAACCAATGAACCGATCTGTTTTGTGTAATGTATCTTTAATTTTGTGGTTTTTGTTTTTTGTTTTGTGTATTGAAAATTAATTTGAATTGTAAGTACCATCCATAGTGAAGACCCGGTGACCTTGTCTTTCTTCACTATAGATGGTACAATCTTGATCTCTATGAGTTGTTCAGCTTCAAACAGCTTGTTGAGGAGCCAACTAGGGTCACTCTAACAACTTCCTCTATTATTGATCATATTGCTACAACATGTGCCAGAAACATTGTAAAATCAGGGGTACATGAAGTTTCCATGAGTGATCATTATGTGGTTTACTGCATTCGTAAATTCAATGGTGCAGTAGAAAAAGACCATAAAATGATCAAAACCCGCAAAATGAAAAATTTCAATGAGGATGCATTTTTGGCAGATGTCTCTGGCATATGCTGGGAGCAAATGCTTACTGAAACAGATGACATCAATACTCTTGTCAATAATTGGTCGAACCTATTTTCCTTGATCATAGACAGACATGCTCCAATAACTGAAATGCGTGTTTCAGAGAAATACTGCCCATGGATAGATAAAGACCTTAGGGACCTAATGCAGACTAGGGATAAGTTAAGAAAGGCTGCTTCCAAAAGAAAATCCCAATTTCTTATGGATTCATATAGGCAGGTCCGCAACAAGGTCAATTCTAGGAATATTCAGTTGAAGAAGCAATATTTCACTGATAAGATCTCTGCATGCCAAGGCAACATGAAAGAATCTTGGAAGGCAGTTAATGAACTTCTCAATAAGAGATCAAAGTCCAGTAACATCAG
>REGL01001259.1:69468-92754 GCA_004194395.1 Aurelia aurita complex sp. Pacific
TACCGGGTGTCCCAAAATGATGTATTATTGTTTCATTGCTTACATGTCCATAACCAATGAACCGATCTGTTTTGTGTAATGTATCTTTAATTTTGTGGTTTTTGTTTTTTGTTTTGTGTATTGAAAATTAATTTGAATTGTAAGTACCATCCATAGTGAAGACCCGGTGACCTTGTCTTTCTTCACTATAGATGGTACAATGTAATGTAAGTATAAATATTGTAGTTTTTTAATCTTGATAGAAAAAAATGAACCGATTTTCAAACACTTTGTTTTATTTGATTGCCTAAAGACTAAATTGTATTTAAAGATGTTGGTTATGGTTTTACCAGTTTTTGAAAATCGGTTCATTGGTTATGGACACATAAGCAATCAGACGATAATACATCATTTTGGGACACCCGGTATGTTATGTATGTACTTAGACAGCATCCTTTGAGTAAACACTTGTATGTGTTGTTCAGCTGCTATTTCTGTATTAATGTAAATCAATAGAGTAAAAGCAGCTTTGTAGGTAACTGGTGCAGTCTATATATAAGTCTATATAATTGTATTTTATGTTCATGATCGACGCAAACAATAGGGTGATGAAGACCTTATGTCCTTCTCTTGCTCTTTATTTTGACTGTCATATCTCTGTTCATTTACCTTAGATAAAGATTGGTAGCTGTAATGTTTTACATGCTAATTCGAATGCAATAACCATAAATTTCTCTCACATTTTCAGTGAGCTTTTTGCCGTCAATGTAGGTAGCCATGTTTGTGAACCCTAGAAGATGAAATTCACAGTCTATTCCTAGTCTGTATATTACTAGCTTGCAAGGGAGTTGCTTTATGTTCTTGCTATCTTTGGGGGATGTGATGTAAAATCTGATACAACAGGTTACAGTAAAATTTGAATTGAAAAGGTTAGACCAATAAAAAGAAACGTCAGTTTATTACATTTTATTTATTTGCATTTTGTTACCCATTGCCGTTCTGATGCAAAGAACTGTCCTGTATGAATTAAAATTTTTTTTAACTTAGTGATTGAGCCACGATTGGACCTAGCATTCATCGTTGGAGCAAGTGGCACAGACAGTGGGACAAGATTCGATAAACAAAAGAATATCATAAAACATCTGTTAACTTCATATGATGTGTCTCCTGGACAAACGCATGTTGGTATCATCAACAGTAATAAGCCTACAACGGTTGCTATGAAATTTGGAGAATTCACGAATGATGTTCTACGTTCAAAGATTGATGAATTGAAGAATCCAAATTCAAATATGCTTCCAGCTGCTTTGAATTACGCTAGTGATGAGATGTTTACGAGTAGAAATCAGGCCAGACCTGGGTTTAAAAAGAGCCTTGTTGTTTTTGTGAATGAAGAGGTACAGGCTGACAATGAAGCATTGAAGATTGTTGGAAGAAAATTGAGAGATTCTAAGATAAATGTAATAGTGATAGGAATGGATCCAGAGGCAGATGGAGTTAAAATGAAAGCAATAGCAGCTTCGAATGATGTTTTCTTTTTCCCACCATCATTGGAAGAACTGGATATGATTTTGTATCCTATCGTGAGAAAAACGCAACCTGGTAAGTCTCTTTGTTGCCAACTTTGTTATGTACAGTAAAATTCGTATCAATCCGATCGCCTCTGTTGAGACAAAATCACCCGACTTATACGACATCCGACTTATGAGAAGTACTAGTTTCGAAATGAGGGTGGCTGATGGGACTTTCCATATGTATCCGACTTGTGCCAATATCTGACTTTTGCCCGTCCGACTTACGCGAGTGTGACTGTAATTATTATTCATTGGATTGGCCCCCCAACGTTGGAAAAATTCACAAAAGTCAGCCATAATCGGGCAGGAAATACGTAAACTGGTTTTGATAAATTGTATCATACATGCTGAAATACTAAAATTATAATTTTATCTCGTAGGGGAGACCGGGGTAAATTGTAACACTTTTTGAAAAATCAGCCATATCGTCCAAATATTTATTGATTTCGCTCTTAGAGGAAGATGATAATGTAGTTGCAACTCTGGGAATAGAAAAGACCTTAGTTTCCATCACGTGGAGCTAATTTTTGTGACGCCATGATAGTTTTAAAATCAGTGGTCGAGTGTTACAATTGCCCCCGTAACACGGGGCAATTGTAACATATGGTTGGAGGAATTGTTAAATATCTATGAAATCATACAATTCATTATTGCACGACTCTGCTTTTTCTTACACAAAATGTAACACCAGGTAGAGATTATTCATTGCTTTGAAAATAACAAATTAGAAATAAGACGTGGTATTTATTTCTTTGTAAATTTGGGTGCATCAGTTGAAACAATTGAATCTATTGAGAAATTTTCATTTTCTTTACAAATTTCAACTTTTAACTCTTTAATACTGCATGGATGCACATTGTTTGACCAGATTAGAAATTGAATCAAAACCAAGCCATCGGCCAGCTTAAACAGGAGCGATTGTAACAGCGTTTTACAATTGCCCCTGACCTGATCAGCTATCGCTATTTCCTATTTTCACATCTCATAAGCTGTGGAGCTTAAAAGTTTTAATGTAGATTTGATCCTGAAAAGATGTCATGCCTGTGATGTGAAAATAAATTTTTTTGCTCAAGTGCAAACCTTCCAGATACAAATTCACAGCGAAAGTACGTTTTTAATTTCGTGTTCAAAGCATGTTTTTCCCCTGAAAATTTTGTAAACTTGGCTGAACATTCCTGAATCTCAAATTGTATGTAGAGGGCTAAAATGAGCATGTCTGTGCAAATATCAGATTTTTGTATTGTTCTGGAAGGTGCGAGAGCCAGTCTTACAATGGCCCTGTGTTACAATTGTCCCCAGTCTCCCCTACAGATACTGGAAAGAAGTTAGAATTATTCAATTATCTTTGTTCTAGATCCATGCAAGGATGTGAAATGCTCAATGTACAAGGTTTGCTTGCAAAAGTCACCCAACTCACATGAATGCATATGTCCACTGTGTAGCACTCGATACGATCTTGTTTGTGGCAGTGATGGTAGAACGTATGCTAGTGATTGTCATTTGAGAAAGTATGCTTGTCGCAAACAGAAATTGATTACTGTAAAGTCAAATGGATCATGTGGTAAGTTTTGTTGTACAATGGCATTTGATCATTCGTGATTGTCCATCTCTTAATTCTTAGCAGTCATCTATTCCTTTAGCACTGTCTCAAGGAATTGTTCTTTTCGTGCAGGAACTGCAAATATGCAATTTCGTTGTTCATTATTATTATTATTATTATCAAATTATTTACAGTTGGCATAATACATAGTAAAAACATTAATTCAAACCTACTATTTACAATACTACGAATTAATAACATAAAAATATTGGATCCTCACTATCACCTAACTTTCTCATCTAATTGCAGATCTTGCATGGACAATTTTGCCCATTCCATTCTTTGATCATTCTTTTAAATATCACTGTTGAGCTTGAATTTTTTATGGTATCTGGTAGAGTGTTCCATAGGAGAGCGCATTTGAATGCAAGTAAATTAACTCCGAATGTGTTTGCATTTCTTTTCGGTAATTGCAACAGATTCTTTGTTCATAATTCATATCTTATGTGTTTTCTTTCAAAGAATGTCCACATAAATGATGGATTTTCTTCTGATAGGCACTTATAGATTTGAGGCATCAATTTTTGCAAATTCTTTACGTGGAATTTTAGTTCATCTGTTATCTGTTATTGTCACTGTGAGCAGAAATCTACCCTCGCGCTCTGTAATTTTGTATATCCTGATGATGAAGCACAGCTTCCTTCGAAAAATGAATAGATCAAGGCTTAGTCAAATAAATTGGAATTGCCCCACATTAACTTTGATTCATTAGATAGTTCATCTTAGTATTAGTATTTACTGTGGAATTGTGAAGGAATGATAATTATGAATGTTTGAAAAAATGAAAATGTTAATCGTTGCACTCCGTTATTTCTTTCTGTAACTTGAATTTGATTTTAAAACGTGGTCTCCCTCGTTTTGAAATTGGCAAGAAGAGCGATGAAGGCAAAATAGGACATTTTGAAAACTACAGGAGGAGACTTGGGAAAGCGACTCGGTCCAGCTACTCTTTGCAACAGCTTCATCTTAAAAACCTGTTTGGGCGATTTCCAAGAATCTTTCGAAAAATGTTACAAATCAATAATTAAACATAATGTCCACTCGATATGTACTGAAAATTAAATATGAAACGTTTTTCACGCCACTTTTTAGAATCAACTTCTACCTTGCAGAAACTTGTTATCATTAGTTAATCTCAACTAAAAAGATAAAACAAGACAAATCAATTCATGTTTTTGGATGTAGTGGAATAGTTTCATCGTGTGGTGAAAAGCACGATCGTCAATTATCAACTAAGTGCAACAAGCTATGATAGCTGGATCTTCAGTGAAAATATTTTTGTCTATTTCTTAAAAAACCCGCATAAATTGTTCCATTTTCTTTGTGCAAAAGCGGTGTGTTTGATCATCCTGCAGCTGACATAATTTCACACAAGAGGTTCTAGAAATTCTTCACAACAATATAACCTACCTTTATTATATTATGTGTTCTTTCAAAGTTAACCTTGACAACAGCAGTCAGTAATGCATTGAAATCAATGGATGATTCAGAAGGGTAGATTTTATCAAACATCTTGACTTATTCAACAAACCCGAGAACCGAATTAGTCCTCGTTGGCTGCTGCAACTGTTCACGCTGCCTCAGAGCGGGCCTCAGAGATTGTTTACATTACTACCCACGAAGAACTTTCTTTAACTGATGGTAACTATGATCAAAACTGCTATGTTAAACTTTCCGTCAAAATTGTCACATATTGTCACATATTGCTTCAGGCTCTTTAAGATTGTATTGGTTTTTGTGTCTCTAATTCAATGTCAATTTTGATATGTATTTCTCATTCAGCCGTAAGAGGAATTCTCGATGTTGTTTATGCCATCGATGCTACATCGCCAAATTTGGCTCTCAAAGAAATGAAAAACCTTGTCAATTATGCTGTCAGGCCCCTCAATATAAAGAATGGGGATGCAAGAATTGGCCTGGCTAGCTATGGAAAAGAGCCAAGAAAAATGGTTGCCTTCGCAAACCCTGATAAAGCTGGGTTATCATTGGCACTGGATTTCATTGAACAACAAACTGAGGAAAGCAACACTGTGAAGGCACTTCAATACATCAAAGACGAATATTTCACTGGTCCATCTACAAGAAAACAAGCAAGGAAACTTATTGTGTTGTTTACCACTGGTGGTCAGAAACCTATTGATGTCTCTGCAATGGATGCCATGCTGAAATCCCTGAACACATCTGATATTGGTTATGTAATTNGAATTGGCCTGGCTAGCTATGGAAAAGAGCCAAGAAAAATGGTTGCCTTCGCAAACCCTGATAAAGCTGGGTTATCATTGGCACTGGATTTCATTGAACAACAAACTGAGGAAAGCAACACTGTGAAGGCACTTCAATACATCAAAGACGAATATTTCACTGGTCCATCTACAAGAAAACAAGCAAGGAAACTTATTGTGTTGTTTACCACTGGTGGTCAGAAACCTATTGATGTCTCTGCAATGGATGCCATGCTGAAATCACTGAACACATCTGATATTGGTTATGTAATTATCAATGTTGGTGGCACTGCTATGAATGCCAAATATTTGACCAGAATTGGTACAAAATATGGCAAAATTGTTGTTGGTAATTCCAATAGAGATATACCGGATGCACTTCCTGTTGTTATCGAATCTGGCAAGGAAAGATCGGGTAAAACATATTTATACATTTATCAATTAAAACAAAAGTTATGATGAGAACTACCAACTGAAATTACATTACACTAACGGCGAACACGAGGTCACCGAGTCCTCACCATGAATGCCACTTACATTCTAACCAAAGTTTACATCATAAAACATTTCTTGAATCAAAAGAAATTTAAGGAGGGGGTGCTGCTGTTTATATTTTAATATTATTTGAACCAGGTCGAAGCATAGTGAGGAAAAAATATTTTGTAGTACCTATCATAAATTATTAATGAATTCACAAAATATGTTTAAAAAACAGTATATTTCCTAGAGCTTATAGGGAGGGGTTAAGCATACTGCTGATGAAGGGCTAAGCCTGAAACTTTTAGTCATATAAGCTCCAGGCTATATGCTGTTTCAAAATTATTTTGTGTGAGATATTGTCTAGTTTGCTTAATTTTCTTGCGTTACTTGCGTTTTTTCTTTGAGATTCAGCATCTTGTTTGAGGTCAAGCTCAACCAAATCCTCAAAGGAGTAGCTTTGTAAATTCTGTCATCTCAATGGGGAGTAAATAAGGAATGACAGATAACATGTATGCTATTGATTTTGAATTCCGAGTATCTTTCCTTCCTTTCTCCTCTATGCCAATGGACATTATGACCATAGGTGTCCTTCTTGGTTTGCTTACATATGAAATCATCAAACAATTGAATGTTCTCCTCAAATTTGCTCTGACTACACGGCATTGAGCACTCTGTTTCAACCAATCAAGACATTTGCAGTATTTGTTTCAAACTCAAGTTTTAAAATCCATACACAACGGAAAATTGGATCTTGATCATTTTCTTTTTTGATCAACATTTTGTTTTGCAGACTTGTGCAAAAACGTTGTTTGTGACTTCTTTGCTACTTGTCGTGAAGGAAAATGTGCATGCCCAACATGCTTAGATCACCAAGTTTATGATCCTTTGTGCGACATCGAGGGACTTTCACATGCTAATGAATGCTATTTGAAGAAAGCATCGTGCAGAAGAAAGAGAATAATTAAAATTTCAAAACGAAGACCTTGTGGTAAGAATATTCTTCTGTTATACTTAAAGAAAGTTTTTTTGAAAATTAGGGTCCTTTGCCTAAAGTTTCAGCAATCACCAGTAGTAGCAAAATATCAGCTGAGAAGATCCTCATGAGAATAAATGGAATACCGGGTGCGCCAATATAAACGATGCACATTTAACAGGCCACACTAAATCAAGGGTGTTAGGACACGAACGTGTTGATTACATATTTATTTACCTTGTTTTGATCCTTGTCTGGATTTCTTGTCATCTTTGCTGTTTAGTCTTCAACTGGTGTGCAACTCAACGGTAGGCCCAATTGCCTTGTGTTATTTGAATATATCTTCCTTGTATTCCTGTGTCTTAGTGCGCCCTCGCAGAAGAAAGGCTTCAAACCTTTCTTCTGCGAAGGTGTGTTAAGACACAGGAATACAAGGAAGATATATTCAAATAACACGAGGCATTTGGGCCTAATAAACCGTTCAGTTGCACACCAGTTGAAGATGAAACAGAGAAGAAAAGAAGACAAGAAATCAAGACAAGGATCAAAACATGGTAAATGAATATGTAATCAACACGTTCGTGTCCTAACACCCTTGACTAAATTGTACACTGGACTGATTTTGAAGTTTTATGACTCAATTTTTAGCAGAATGCCTGAATTAGATTCTAGGACTTTTTGCAAATTTTTCCGTTTTCAGTTTTTAGAGCCAGAGCGAGTTTCCTAAAATTTTAGTTTTCGAAAACACTAAAAACGATCAAAAGCATCGATCAAGTTTTCTAATGAATCGACATGAATGGACAAAGAGAGAACCTGTTCGTGGTGATTTGCGACTTAGAAATCGACCAATTGTAATCTGCTATACGAGAGTTCGTACTAATCCCCCAAATCCCCCTGAAAAGTTTTCTCTTTGTTCATTCATGACGAATCTTTTAAAATTTGATCGACGTTTTTTCATCGTTTCCAATGCTTTCGAAAACGAACATTTTAAGAAACTCGCTTCTAGCTCTAAAAACTGGAAACGGAAATATTTGCAAAAAGTCCTGGAATCCAATTCAGGCTTTCTGCAGAAGAATATGTCATAAATCTTCAAAATCGGTCCAGTGTACAATTTATTGTGGACTGCCAAACGTGCATAGTTTATTTTGACGCCCCCGGTACAAACTGTACACTTTTTAAGTGGCAAATTAAAAAAGCCACCATAATCTATGTCCATTTAGATATGAACTGATATTTGAGATAACGCCAAATTACACGTGTAAGCCACTTCAGTTGTTTTCATTCCCTGGCATTTTCACCTGACGTCTTATCTGACACAGACTTGAGCTGTCCTCGTATAGAAGGCTTCGATAGAAAGTCGTGTGTCGTGTGACAAGATGGGGCTTGTTATTTTAGCATAACGGAGACACCGAAATTAGATTAAAAGAATACCGAAGGTAGTACAACACAGCAATGTTTACGAAGTGATCAAGAAGAACTTTGTGAGCTACAATCCTGAGCAAAAAATACAGGTTATCAGCATGACATGCAAGGCTAATTTTGCCAGTTTAGACCCTTTAAAAGCATTTGAGATATCAGGAATGGGAAATTCTATCGAAAGCCCCTCCCCTTCCACAGTCGATGGTGGCGTTTGTGGCTGCCTAAAATGTGTAGACACCATTGATTTGGGGGGGGGGGGATTTTACTGAAGTGACTATGAAAGACAAACAAAATTCCTTATCGTTTTTTTCAAGGAGTGCAGGTCACAGTTATAATACAGAGATCAAGCCTTATTGGGGACAATTTTGTGTTTGCATTTTGTTTTGAAAACAATGTAATACAAGTAAATTTGTGTTGTAAAGACGTTGAATCAGAAGAATGTGAAAAATGAGAGGATATTTTCAGCAGATTTTCGTCTTGAGTGAATAAGTAATTACAGAACTTAAGCAAGCTTCATTACTAAATACTCAAATAAAAGGGTCTTTAGTAAGGCTTCAATATAAATGTAAGAAAGTTAGGCACATTATTGTGCTTTAGTACTATGTTTCCTTTGATTACATGATAGATATTTATGACAGCAGATTAATTAAACTATTTGTTTTTCCAGGAGTATCAAATGCAATTGACCTTGTTTTCGCCCTGGATACATCCTCCGATGTGAACATTACAGAACTCAATTATATGAAATCTCTTGTTACTGCATCTTTGAAGAGTTATCAAATAACTCAGCAACTGGCTCACATTGGCTTGGTAAGCTATGGTCGCGATGGAAGGACTATGCTCCCATTGAGCAGTGGCATAGACCGTACCCGTATACGTAGTATGATTGCAAGACTCCCTGAGATTGGTGGTCAAAGACAACTGAGCAATGTTGCAAAGCATCTAGAGTCTACAACTTTCAATACAATCAATGGTGCCCGTCGCTCAGTACCGAAAGCTGTTGTTTTGTTTGTGGCAGGAAAGAATGTTATCTTTGATGAGCCGCAATTCCCTATATATGCAACGCTGTTGAACAGAGCTGGTGTTGAAGTGATACTGGTTAATATTGGAGATGGTGATAGAAAGAGTGCGCTGAAGAGGATCCCAGAGAGACGCATGAATTACATCACTGCAAAAGTCATGTCTTCATTGCCAGAAATTTATGGAGCACTTGAGAGAAGACTTGCTGTAACTGCAGGTACATTTTCATTCGCAGGAAACAGTTTTCTTTTGACAGAACTCAGAGAATCTCATATCCTTAGACTTCGTTCACACCAAAACAGCACAATTTGAATACGGCATAAAATGTCACGGTACCAGAATTTTAGCTAGCGTTCACACGATCTTCCAGATATGCTGTCGGAATGCTTTGAAGCAAGAAGTGAGATCTATTTTTGGAAATATGATTTATCCCAAGGGCGAAATTAGTAGAATTCAGCACTTCACAGGTGATTCACATGCGTAAAAAGCAACTTTTACGGAACATTAGAATAAATGTGAGATGTCTTTAGATATCAAATTTTTCTTATTGCAGGTAAACAGAAGCCACTTGACCTTGGCTTAATATTAGGTGCAGCAGGGCCGAATGCAGCAGCCATCTTTAAAACGGAGCTTGATTTTGCAAAATCACTGATATCATCATACACTATTTCACCATCCCAAACACAGGTTGGAGCAATCACATATGGTGCAGGAGCTAATATGGCCTTTGCTTTGAATGCACATGCATCAAAATCAGCAATATCTTCAGCAATAGGTGGTTTGCAAAATCCTAAAAATGGTGCAAATATCGGCGCAGCTCTGCAACTGGCAAGGACCTCACTCTTCTCACAAGAAAATGGAGCACGAGATAAAGTTCAGAAGACGCTAGTAATTTTTGCAAATGAAAAGTTTGGAGGCAATGATGCAGAGATCCGAACTGAACTTCAAGCATTGAGGGCATCTGGGATACGAATTGTTATTGTAGGTATTGGAGGAAACGTTGACAAGAAACAGGCCAAAGAAATTGCTTCACATAATTCAGTCTTTTTTCCGCCGTTACTTGAAGAATTGGATCTATATTTGTATCCTGTGTATAGAGCAACATTGCGAGGTAAGCATTGCATTTTTTAAGACATCCTGATATTCCTGTATCGAATTGATTTTCCCAATTTCATCCACCAGAAACTGGTAGAAATAGATTGCAAGGCACAGTGTATTCACCTGATGATGCTGTGTTTTTTATATTCCTTAAAAAATTTGCAAGACGATGCTTTATGGATGATGCTGTTGCTGTATGCTGTTGCTGATGCTGCATGGGTGCACATGCAGAATATTTCAAGATATTCTTTATCAATGGATATTGGAAATGAAGCTTCTCCTTATACTTTTCTTATAAAACCCTACGCCCGTTATAACATATGCACAATGCACGCAAAACCGAACCTCCTGAGGAAAGGGAGAGCCTAAGAAANTATTGCATTTTTTTAGACATCCTGATATTCCTGTATCGAATTGATTTCCCAATTTCATCCATCAGAAACTGGTAGAAATAGATTGCAAGGCACAGTGGATTCACCTGATGATGCTGTGTTTTTTATATTCCTTAAACAATTTGCAAGACGATGCTGTATGGATGATGCTGTTGCTGTATGCTGTTGCTGATGCTGCATGGGTGTACATGCAGAATATTTCAAGATATTCTTTCTCAATGGATATAGGAAGTGAAGCTTCTCCTTATTCGTTTGTGATAAAACTCTACCCCCGTTATAATATATTCACAATGCACGCATAACCGAACATCCTGAGGAAAGGGAGAGCCTAAGAAAGGTGGACAAGATGTTTTTTTTTCAAATTGTAAATTGGAAGATTCCTTTATATATAAAACGTTAGTTGTTGAAAAAGTCCATGTTAAGTTGCTCTGTTTCTTAATGGTCAAAATAATCAGACTCAAATCATTATTCTGATTATCCAAAAACGTTTTGATTCTTTTCAAGGATACATACATTCATACATACATTATTATTTATACACGAAACCCTTTCAGCTAAAAACCTAATACAGCTTTTTCTAATTAGAAATAAATGAAATAGTATCTATGATCAAAAAAATATATGATGTTCTTCTAGTTGTTCTTTGGCATTTTCAGCTCGTCAAGTGTACTTTTAACTCTTTTTTGAAGCGCCCAAGTGGAATTACAAGTTATTGAGATCATGCAATATCTTATCTAAAAAGAGCACTTTGGTCGAACATATGCCTGAAAGAAAGGAAGAATTAAGAGAAACCCCCAACGGTTACCATATGGCCTTACTTTTGTAGTAAATTCAGTACACATTTCAGAAAAGTTCCGCCGTATTCAAAGAAAATCTTCCATCAAAATTTCTTTCCGGTAAACGTTGTGATACAGTATGATGAGAAAAACTTTCAGCACATATCTCAAGAAAACTTTTATTTAAGAGAATCAGCGGAGATGAGGGTCACGCGTGAAGGGATTCTTTGTTATTCTTGGTGCTCTATTATTAGTCTATTGTATTTAATGATTTTGACACTTGCATGGATAAAATTTAGCTAGAGGAACAATAGCGTGCGGAGGAGTTTTCTTTGTCCTAATTTATAGATTACCTCCACTTAGCTCCGTTCATTCTACTTTTAATCAAATCCTTATTCTTTACAGATGATTGTGCGACAAGAAAATGCCCAAGATATCAAGTGTGTGTGCACCTACCAGACAGGGATACTCAATGTGTGTGCCCTCAATGTCAAGATATTTATAACCCGATATGTGCCAGTGATGGAAAGACATACGCAAGTGAATGCTGGATGCAATATAAAGCTTGTAACTATGATTTGGAGCTGAAGAAAACTTCTTCGAAACCATGTGGTAAGCTCTTTTTTTCTTGATAATTTTTCGTATGATTCTTTGTCTTTCACAGTTATTTATCCAAATGCAAATATTTCAATATATCAAATATTATTACTTTATGTGTACGGGATACGCCATTATAAAAATATGTTGGAATAGGGATTGGTTGGTTCATGCCAGTATAAAAACATGTTAGAATAGGGATGACAAATTTTCTATATAGCGCATTTTGAGTGAGTTCGCTTCCAAATCGAGTCAAAACATTGCTATTCCATCCATCTGCCACAAGGAAATTTTCATAGGGGTACGCCGAGATAATATCAAGTTGATGAAAAAACAGTTTCATAATTTTTTCCGTTGGATTTCTGATGCCTATGTATTTTAATGCCTCTTTATTCTTATGTGAATTAAGCATAAATGCATGATTGACGGAAAATGATTTATCATACATTAGTCAGACTTTTAAGATGAATGACTTGGTTTTTATTCCGAATCTCACATGATACTTGAAGATGTTTGACGATATTTTGTTGATTTCTCCGCAAACTGCTTCCCAACTCATCCAAACTTGTTTTAAACTTATTGGTTAGGAAACAGCATAAATCGATCAAAAAAATCTCTATGGTTTAGCCTGTCAACTGAATTTAGTTAAAACTCCGTGCAACGTAGAAAAACAAAGCACGAAAGACTGCCAGTAAGACTCTTGTGGCTCTGTTGTGCAATGATTGCAACAGTGTATTGATGGAAAGTGAAAGTGAAGATGAAGGTGCAGTTGCAGTTTTTAGAATCAAATGCTGGGAGCGAGAAGTAGAGAATTTCATAATCGAGTCCGCGATCACCTTGTCATGACGGTCAAATGGTGGGGCTCTATCTGGGATCAAACCCTCTCCACCTGACTGTTCTGGCTGCACAATGAGAGGTTTCCACCACTGTGCCACAACACTTTCAGTTTGATAACATTTAATAATTTGAACTTTAAACTAGTATTATCATCTTCTTTGTTTTACGGAATCTACTTTGTTACTTTGCAGAAGTTGGAAAAACAGTTGATATAGTCTTTGCTGTCGATAAAGAAATGAACTCCCNGATGGAAAGAGAAAGTGAAGATGAAGGTGCAGTTGCAGTTTTTAGAATCAAATGCTGGGAGCGAGAAGTAGAGAATTTCATAATCGAGTCCGCGATCACCTTGTCATGACGGTCAAATGGTGGGGCTCTATCTGGGATCAAACCCTCTCCACCTGACTGTTCTGGCTGCACAATGAGAGGTTTCCACCACTGTGCCACAACACTTTCAGTTTGATAACATTTAATAATTTGAACTTTAAACTAGTATTATCATCTTCTTTGTTTTACGGAATCTACTTTGTTACTTTGCAGAAGTTGGAAAAACAGTTGATATAGTCTTTGCTGTCGATAAAGAAATGAACTCCCATGCTCTTACAAAGGCATCGAGCTTAATAAGTGCAGCTGTGAGACAATACAATATTCAAGCTACTGATGCAAGAGTGGGCCTGGTTCAATATGGAGCCACTGCTGAAGTTTTATATGGTCTTCAGACCGCAAACCAGAATGCCTTAAATGGGAAGCTTGCAGGGTTGATTCATGCTAACGAGCAACGTAGGATTCCTGAGTCTCTTAGACAAATAAATAGAAACATTTTTGCAAAGTCAGCCAGGCCAGGAGCTAAGAAGACGATCATTATGTTTGTCAATGGCCCTAGCGATGATGTTAACCCCCAAAAAGTGGCTGCAGTTGCACAAGAGCTAGGAAGAAATGATATTAATGTTTTATTTGTTTATATTGGTGATCATTCGGATGGACTGCTTCATCCATTAGCGAAAGGAAAATATGACATCATGCACTTACCATCCTACAAGGATATGGCATTTGCGATTGATCTCGTGTTGCGATTACAAGGAGTAAGGCCAGGTGAGTTCTCTGATTTTTCTCGTTTAATTTTCGCTTTTTAGTTGCTGCTTTTCCTTGTGACACCAGCAAGGGTGAATTTTGCGAAGCAAAACATTCAAGTTTCCAAGAAAACGAACGATCGATTTGCATTTCAGAAGAATGGATCTCACACCTTTGAATTCACTCAATAAAATCAAAATAGGCCGAAAAGTAGAGCATTATGGTTGGCTACACCGAAAGTGTGAGATCTATTGTTGAGGCTACCAAATCGCTGTCTTAATCAGATCTGTTTCATTTGTTTTGCATACTTCATCCTTGCTTGTGACACACGGTAACTGATATTTTTTCACTACCCTGTGCAGTTCGAATTGAATGTCTTAATATTACTTTATACCAGGGTTTCGGGGAACAAGTTTCGGAATTGGCTAACAGAGTTTTATCATATTTACCTAATTCTTTATGTGACCGAGAAATCTACTGCTGCAGGGGTTTCAGAAGTGGGCTTACCTAAGTGAACGACCAGCATGCCTTGCACATGCCATTTCTTGGTTGGCCAGTAACTTTAAAGGGGCAGTTAGACGCAAAACGCGGGTAACAAATTCTGCGTGGCACAATCCCATTCGTATAGGCCTAAACACCTAAACATGTTTACATTACCCCTCTGTTCGTTGTAATTCCGACGAAAGTCATTAAGCAATGAATCCAGTAGTGTTCGAGAGGGTTCTATTCGCCTTTAGTTTTCACCAAGCATCATAAACCTGACTCAAAACCGTGTTCTTTGATAGTTTTCTTGCCCATTTCGACTGGTAGAGTATCTCCTCGCATCTTAAATGTCGCTCCGGCAGGATCGCTGATTACGACTTTTAGGAATTGGTGATCAGCAAAATAACTTTGCAAATGCATGAAATCGACATAGACGAACCATAAATTTCAATTCAATTCGCCAGATTGTCAACAGCAACTTCGATGGAAACAGATTTAAATATGTGATAGTCCTATTCAAAATCTCCATTGGCGAGATTTAAATATGTGATAGTCCTATTCAAAATCTCCATTGACGAGCCTTAGCACTTTCCATAGAAATACGGTCAAATGTCCCGCGCAGCGTCCCCTCCAAGTGCCCCTTAAAGTTTACTTACAGAACGCGTAGTAAGCCAGTAGGTATTTTATAACAAATCTATTAGTTCACGGTTTCAAAAGTTGTCTGCACATAGCATTTTGGCTAATACAGGGTATAGCGCGCGTGCATTTTAGGATGAAAACGGTCGCATTGCAACAGTTTCTTACGTTATTTCATTCCAAACATTCATGCGCATACATAAAATCGAATGCGCGCATTGTTACCCCAGAAATGTGAACTTTTGTATTAAGAATGAGCTGAAATTTTCTTCTGCCTTAGATGAAAAGAAGCCATGCAAGCCAGCGTTACACTACAGCTTTGCAAACATCACAAGAAACGTTATAGTGAACGACGATTCTGGAAACGAGAACAATGGTATCATACAAGATGATGTTTCGTTGCTTGGCAATATCGGGTATTGTGTGTCTGGCGCTCAATTCAAAGATGGTGTCATTAGAATAGATGGAGCGAAATTCAAACCGAAACCGAGAACTGCAGTTACCATTGCTACCTGGGTGAAACTTGAACGGATTGGGCCTAATCATGAACTGTTTGTGACTGTTGATCCAGGCTGGACGAATCCAAGATGGAAGACTATTTACAACTTGGAAATTAATTATGACGGGTCAATTCAATTCACTCACAGGTATACTCATTGTCCCAGTTATTGTTACTTATTGTTAACATTTTAATCAAAGGCAATTTTGTATAACACCAGAACTTGCTATGGACTTGAACTGAGAATTGGATATTTTGTCCGGTTAATAGCGATATGCTCTAAGAAAACTGAAAATAGAGGAATGTGAAGAAATGGTCACTTGACTTGTGGAAATGAACCTGCTTATAAAATCCAGGCAACGTGTCCTTGGTCGTAAACTTGGAGCAGTAGCCTCTAAAACCCGGGCCTTTTTTATTCACCTGGTATATATACAATGTACTAAAAATACTAGATATTTACTGTCCTTACTTGAGATACTCATTTACAAAAGGAATATTTTTATCGGATTTAACCATTAAGTATTATTCTCAAATAATTATTTTGATTAAACTGATAATGAAGCATTTCACTGATGACGATCCTTCATTTTTAGGGGTGTATTTGGCAAAAGAACTACTCCAATTGTTTCTGCAAATGTATGGACACACGTTGCTGGAACATTCGATTCAATAACAAATGAAGTCAATATATACATGAATGGTACAAGACAGACAAGCTTCATGCGAAAAGACCCAGTACAAGACAATCTATTGAGCAATGATTGGAGTGAACTGACTGTTATTGGTCGACTTGGATATGGCACTGTCAGATCAACGAGAAAACTGCAGGGTGACCTCGATGAATTCTACATCTATCCTTGTGCGTTGACTGCGAAACAGATTGGGGAATTAAAGGCAAAGAAATGTGTTGAGAGTGAGTTTTATGTTGTTTTTGTGCACAAAGGATGACCCATGGAAATTTTCCTTGTTATAGGTACATTTTGTAGCATGAAACATTTGGGTACTTTTAGTATATTCAATTAAGAATTGAGCAAAAGAAATTAAAAATGGCCTTAAAATAGCGGACTCATTGTAATATACCCATAAACGCAATATCAGATACTGTAATGCATAGGAGCTAATTTTCAGCACTACGAGGGCAATACGATTAGAAAAAAAGACCATGAATACCCCGTGGCCATAGCATAAATAACCTGCCACTAAATTACAGCCATATATACGAATAAAAAAAGCTGTGCGTAAACGATTGCTACTGATAAATACTGGAGCCAGTTTCACATTGAATCTAAGGCCAGCACATACGGGACCTATCCTTCATGGGTACTTCCTTTACAGTGAAAATCTGTTCATATCTCGACATAATACTGAAATCCAGAAAATACATCTATTATTGCATTTATAGTGATGAACAGTAGAACAATTTATCAATGTTACTCACTGTATAGTAGCTATGCCACTGTGACATCATATGAGGCATTTGTAACTGTGATGAACAGTAGAACCATTCATCAATGTTACTCACTGTATAGTAGCTATGCCACTGTGATATCGTATGAGGCATTTGTATCTGTGATGAACAGTAGAACAATTCATCAATGTTACTCACTGTATAGTAGCTATGCCACTGTGATATCATATGAGGCAATGAGACACCGCATGAACATCACAGATGAACGATTTGGATATCGGTAATTGCAGGCTGCAAGCTGCCAGGATGAGAATTTTAAAAACGGACGTGAAGTTTTGAGGGGGTCAACTTGTTGCTTAAGTTATTGCCTAAAATATGAAATTTTTTGATTATTGAATTTGGGTTTCTTGTGCTTTGACCTTCGTGCGAAGGCTACTAACCGAATTATTTCACGTAAAAATTGCATTTAGAACAAGTAATCAAAAAATTAGCACGTTGTATTTCGTTCCAGTTTTAATCATACCCAGAACCATCAATTTCATGTTTACACGATGCTGATGTTTTTGATGACTTAATGAAACTATAGCTCTTAATTTTTCGTCTTTTATAGAACCAAGAGATGCTTGCGCTAAAAAGCAATGCAGTAACTACGCAACTTGTCAAGTTCAACCTGATGGGGTCACAGCGAAATGTGTTTGTTCTGAAATTTGCCCAACAAAGAAAGATCCAGTTTGTGGTGTTAATGGTGAAACTTATGAGAATGAATGTCAACTTAGAGCTGCTTCATGTAAAACTAGCCAGCCTATTAGTGTTGCTTCTAAAGGGGAATGTGGTATGTTTTTCTCCAATTGTTTTCAGTTTTGCAAATTATGGAAAATAAAGAACGGAGACAGCGACATAGTCTAAAGAGAACCCAAAAGAACTACACACGCCACTTATCTTCCGAATTTTTCATTGATCGAGAACATAAAAGGGAATTGCTTACATTTTGATTGACCCAGTCCCCCTAACTAATCTGCTTTATCTCCCTTGGTTTTCTGCAAACATGAATTGTGATAGTGGGAAGCGGCTGCTTGTTTCAATCGTTGCATGATTGAAATGGGCAATGTTCACAGGCAAGGATAATTCAAAGTGCACAATTGTTGTATTCCGTAAGAGCTCTTCGTGGTCATTTTGTAAGCCAAACAAACAAGCTGAGCCTACTGAGTGGGTCAAAGAAAACTTGGACGTTGGTGGGCTGTGGAACAAAAAGTATGTGGCCGATATTCAAAACTAAAATTTTAATCTACAGTATCAGTCAAAGGTTAACTTAGAGCAGAAAATTTTTCATGGTAAAATCAATCATCTTTAAGACCCAAAAATTAGAAAATTGCTTGTAAGGGGTTTGTATGGGAATAGTTCCTCATTCCATTCTCTGCAACATTACAGAGGCGATACCACAGGGAGCAAACTACTATGTCTTCCGTGCGGTCAGTACATGAAAAAATTAAAAACTGCATAAAACTGCACGTAACTGCCATTACACAAAATGAAGTTTCAAATACAAACGGAAAACGAAGGTACAAATAGAGGAAGCTTGCAACCAAATGCAGTAATTGCAAGTGTAGGTTTGATTTTAGAACTAACCATGGTAATTTGCAAATCCGATTATTTGGTTGCAGGCTTTCTTAAGACATCATATGATTAAGACAAAAGGTACTGGTAAAAATATGTTTATTTCGAAATTGAGAAGGACGCAAAGCTTAGACAATTGGTCAGTAGCTGAGGTACTCATAAAGTCTTTCATACTTTCTCCATGGCCGCCTATACCTTAAGCCATTTTTGTCATTTTTCTTGCAGAGTACAATGCATATTTCGGTGGCTCATCACATCTCTTGTTCAACATTGGCGGAATCACTGCAAAATCTAAAATGGAAATTGCTTTGAAGCCAGATGCTAAAGATGGCTTGCTTCTTTATATAGGAGCACGTAGTGATGGAAGGGGAGACTTTGCTTCATTGGCACTGATAAATGGATTCGTAGATTTCAGGTACATTTTAGATCTTTGGTTGTTTGACGAATCGTTCTCCCATCCACAACAACCATAGAAGATCACTCAACAAGGACTCATGCATAAACTGCTCAAAACCTAGGGCAAGCAGTTTTATGCCGAGGGAAAGCTTAGCTTGGGAAACCTAGCAAAACGCATTCCAGCCACCAAAATAGGGCAACAATAACAATCGGAGATCTTGAGACGAAAACTCCCTGAAAACCGTTTGATTTTATATTAGATATATGGTTTGTAGCATTCCTGCTTCCACTTTGCTAGAATAGCAAAGAAAACACGCACGCGAATGCAAAAGAGCTTTCTTCAAAATTTTCCTCAGACTGTTTAGCAAAATACTGGAGAGTAACTTCGAGCTTGTTTACAGTATTATGCAAGCATTCTATTGAGAATCATCTGCATCCAAAACGGTGGGCTGTTCGCTCGAGTCTTTTAACATTAAGATAATGAGTCATAGTTTAAGTGACTAGCTAAATTCAATCAAACAATTTTTGAAGCAATAGCAAGCAGGTCAGAAGTCTAGATATTTGCCAAAAATTGTGTCTGCTAAAAGTAAAATGCAAGCCTCTTGTTGGTTTGGCGTCGTCAATAGAAGACACGTTTCAAACCAGAATTCAGCTGTAGATCAATCACCTAAATCATTTACGTCTTAGCAATTTTGGTAATCTGAAGTCAATACAGTCCCTCTGGGCTGATAAAGTTACTCTCAACAAGTTCTCCTTCTGCATGGGCTTCTATCACAATAAAACTTTTAGCTATTCTAAAAAGAATCTGAATCGAACGATATTTTTTTTATACATTTTGTAGAATTTTCGAATGTTCACAATAATGTTGGAAGCTCTAACGCCATTCAGTCGAACCTTTCGTATAAAAATTTATGAAAATACCACTCGATCAAGGTCCTTTTGTAGAATAGCTAAAAGGTATGTTTTAGAGCTTTAAAGAATCGAATAACACCCTATAGCCTCAGCAAGGATTTACTTGTACATTATTAAAAGGATAAGTTTCTGAGAAATTTGTGATTTTCGTTAGATTTAAGAGAGAAATTGACTTCTGATACGTATAATATGATCTTTACATTGCTCACAGGTATGACTTGGGTCAGGGACCTGCACGTATTCGATCGAAAGAAAAGCTGGCTTTGAATAAGTGGCACAAGATTGTTGCATCGAGGAAGGGCTCAAGGGGAGAACTAAAGATCGACAACAAGATATCAATCAAAGGACAACCTCAACGAGCTGGGCTTACACAGCTTAATGTCAACAAAAATCTTTATTTTGGAGCGCTACCAACGATAACTAGAGGGTAAGCAAAGTTAGATTCGATAAGGGAACTACGATCTTTACTGTGGCTGATGGTTAAGGCGCAGTGTTTCGAATCTTGCCCGGTCTACCCGAATGGGCTCGAATCCTGTTGTCAGAACTACAAAACCATTAGCCAACTGCCAACTCAGCTGTCCATTCTTTCGAGGTCGGTAAAAGAGTACTCAGAGGTAACTGTGAGGGCACAAGTCATAGTGTTGCAGGAGCTTACATCAGCTGTACAGCTGCCATATACCTAGCGAATTAAAAAATAAACGTTGCCTGCTTGCTTGCTTGCTTGCTTGCTTGCTTGCTTGCTTGCTTGCTTGCTTGCTTGCTTGCATAAATAATTATTCTCTAATAAATATTCTAATATATAAATATAATAAATATAAGAAATATTCTCTTCTACCTTTAATGAAAAAGGATCCAAATCATTTGGTTACTGACACAATGTGAACCACTTTCAAAATTTCAGTTAGTTGTGTAGTGGGAAAATAGTAAGTAGTAGTAATTAGTAATAATAGAAAATAGTAATAGTAAAGTCAGATACAACCTTTTCTCCAGTATCAAAATTTGCCGACTATGAAGTCATGTGTGTTTTCATTTGTTGAAGTAGTGACGCAGAAACAACTGAACGCTATTAGATATTATGAGCTACAGCAAAGTGTGATGACCCAACCTGTGTCATTTGCAGTTAATTAAAAGGAATGTGTTGTTGATGCAGAGTATTTCTTTGTATAATTCATCTTTAGGTATGGAGATTTATTTAAGTAGGGCCGCCCAGCCTCGACCACTCGTCATAAAATGAATATTTTCCGCTCGGTCAAGGAGGTTTGGAGAGAACCTCGTCTTGAGCGGGTTGCTCATCTCGTGCTGCAAACTTCATAGTGAGATATGCATCATCCGTTTGCATGTTGTCATGCTGGAAGCACATAAGAAGAGGTCTGGAACGGCTAGCTTAGGCTGTACCGCCCAAGTACGATTAGGGCAGAAATAGTAATTTGCATTATGCATACATCAAAAACTTGTCAATCCCGTCCTTGATTCACCAAGATATTTGTCCTTCTCATTAAGAATGGAAAGTAGCATGACAAATTCTACTTTCGTTGAAAATGATTTTATGAGGTTTAATTTCATTCCTGCTACAGTGATCTTTCAAAATAAGCCCCAGGTCTAATATTTTGTGTGTGATTCTTGAAGTTTCTTTGGATATTCAACCAAGAGTTGGAGGAGAGAGTCTCGAGGCCCTTAACATTTTAACTGAAATGCATACTGAGAAATGAATCAAAACAGATATAAACATCAAATGAAAGGTAATTTGTACTCACACCTTCGTTGCAGCTGAGTCTGGTTGAAAGTTTATTGCAACTTTTCTAAGCAATACAAAGCAATAAAAGTTAAAAAACAATAAGGAGATGACATCAGAAAACAACTTTAGCGCGTTTTGGAGACATAAAGCCCAAAGTCTTTTTGCGAGGCTGTCTCACGACTCTGAATCCATAGTGTGGTCATGACAGGACCAGCCTACTGGAGCAATAATTTATATTCATACTCTCTTTGCAGTCAAGCTTTGAATGCTGGCTTAAGCACCGGCTATAGAGGATGCATAAAAAAGCTTGTCATAAATGGCAAAGATCTCAGTTTGAAGTATCCTGGTCCCGATGTGAAAGAGCAAAGAAGAGTCTTGCCAAACTGTGGAACAAGCCCGTGCACTTCTGTACCATGTTTGAATGGTGCTGGTTGCATCGTCACAAGTGCAAATACCTTCAGATGCCAATGCCAGCTTGGATACAAAGGAAGCAGATGTGAACATAGAGGTATGAAGGATGTTACAGACCTAATTAAGCTAATTAGATAGCCCTAAAAAGACGCTCTTGACTGCTTAAATTCTCCAGAAAACATTCTATACCGATGAAAAGTCAAAGACGATCCTTGTTGAGTTCGAAAACTTGCTTAACTCTGAGAAAATTGCCACAAGATTTTTTTGAATTTTCGCTTGTGAATCTGGTATAGGCAACAGACATCTTTTCAGAAAAATTGCTTTGTAAGATGCAGCAATGAGATAAACTGCACGGAGTTGGAAAATCAATTCTTTATTCTAAGCCTCAATTTTTTCCCACACCAGCATTTCGATTTCCTAATCAATGTACTTGCTATGTGTTACAGAATTATCACTAAAAGAACTGTTTCGTCTCGTTTACTCTTATTAGGAAAGGAAGGATTCAGAGTATTACTGCATTCATTTCCGAAACTGGCAATGCAGCATCTCCAAAATTAGACAAAGTATCTTTCAAACTGAGTTAAACCTTTCTTTAAACAGCTATGCATCATCTTAGCACAATTCCGTTTCTGAAGGGTAGCCGAGGTCAACCTCGTGATTTTTGGTCGCAAGATAGTTGCAATGCAACATCTCCAAAGTTAGACAAAGCATCTTTCAAACTGAGTTAAACCTTTCCTTTAAACCGTTATGCATCATCTTAGTACAATTCCATTTCTGAAGGCTAGCCGTGGTCAACCTCGTGGTTTTTTGTCGCCAGATAGTTGCTTACTTTCTTGCATATTGACGGAACAGGGCTGTTTTAGCTCACATTTGATTGTTTGTCCGTTGTTGGTCCACCTAAAATCAACAGTGACAGTTTGGTAAGTTATTTTCAACCCTAAAAAGCGTTGCTGCTCATCATTTTATTGAAGGTCTTGTTTCAGATTTGTTAAACCTGATATTTGAAAGCTTGTAACTCGATGAGTTTACAACGGGTTTCCATGGCTATAGTATCAGAATTTTTTTAAATCTTTCCTTCCTTCGGAAGGGATGTTAAACTCTCGGGGGGGGGAGTACTTGACTTTCACTTGCACGGGGGGTGCACTCCAAGAAAAAAA
>REGL01001260.1:5451-26658 GCA_004194395.1 Aurelia aurita complex sp. Pacific
TTTCCCCAATAGATTTTTGAGAAAGTTGTGTAGGGAGATTTTTTAAGTCAAACATAGCAGAGAAAGCATAAAATTTTATGATGAAACTACAAAACGCTATTTATCTGGACATTATAGAATACTTCTTTTTTGCAAACCATGCTACTTACTTTTGATGAATTCATTTTCTGAAAATCTTTTCAAACGGTGCTGGTTGTATTGATGCTAGGCTAAGACCGTTCCACCGAAATGCAAGTGAGTCATGTCGATCATTGGCTGCGGCCACTTAAGAGGCACGTGAGCAATACATTTAGAAAGTTAATCACTTGCGGCACCCAGTCCACCACTGGTTAGCCGCTGTTCACGGAAGTACCAGAAATTTTTTTTTCATTCATTTAGCACAATAGCTTTTAAACTATACGGCTACAATATAACACAACATAAAAAGATAAAGAATAGTAGCAACTAACTTACTACACCTAAATAACAACAACATGAATTATATACATATATGCGTTCTACAGAGACTTGGGGATATTTAAAGTGTGTAATGTTTTTTCTCGGATATCAGTAATTTGTCCAGTGAATTTGAGGAGATTGTCGATTGTTTCTTGATCCTCACATAAGTACATGAATTGAAGCAAATCATCAGGGGTAAGTTGTTTCGTACTTGGATAAATACTTGGATAACTTTCAAAAATTTGATTCAGAAATGCATCTCTAACCACTGAATAGTGTTCACATTTAAGTAGAAAGTGTTTTTCATCTTCAATGAATTCCTCATTACAAATTTGACAGACCCGATCTTCCCTATTAATTTTTGGGGATTGTCTACGGCCTGTCTCAATCGCAAGACAATGGTCGCTGAGTCGAAGTTTACTTGTAATCACCCTTAGCTTTCGTTTGTTATGTTGCATTAAATATGGCTCCAGCGTGATGCCTTTTTTTATGTGGAAGAGGAACTCTCCCTTTTTTGAAGAGGACATTTCTCTCGTCCAATATCTATTATAGTTGGTTTTATTGCTAAGCTTGAACATGCTCTTGGTGCAGGAGTGAAAGTCTTCTAGATTTAGACTTCGCGTAACATTCTCGATATGCGTATTACACTTTAGATCGGATGGAAGTTCCAAATTCATTTAATAAGCTTGGTAAATAAGACTATCCTCTGGTGCTTTTTTGACGTGATCAAAAAAGACTTAATCCTATTTTCAACGTTTAACTTAAGAGGGTACCTGCCCAGTTCCCCTCTCACGAGAATGTTTGTGGTGGATCTATTAACACCCAACAGACGTTTGCAAAAGTTTAGATGAACCCTTTCCATATCACACTTGTCCCATTTGTCAAAACTCAAATAGTTATATGTCCCCCATATTTCAGAACCATACAGCAGGATGGGAGTTACTACACTGTCGAAAAGCTTCAGAGCTGCTTTAATAGGCAGTCGTTTAATAGGGAATCTATTATTAAGAGCGTACACAGCCCTCTGTGCTTTAGATGACAGATTTTCCATTGAGCTGTGTAGTGAACCATTTGCATTGATTGTCATACCTAAATAGTTGAAGGAACTGACAGATTCAATTTCCTTATTTCCAAACATGAAAGTGTTCTTCTTATTAGTTCTGTTTTTCTTCTGAAATGTAATGCACTTAGTCTTTTTTACGTTTAAGTTCATATTCCAAGTGTCACAGTATACCTGGACCTTATCGAGTAACGATTGTAGACCGTTAGCTGTTTTCGAAAAAATGACGATATCATCTGCATACATGAGGCAGTTAAGATTAGAGCCATTAGGTAATATAAATGGGTTTAAAGATTTGTCTTCTAGAATCTCTGCGAGATCATTAATGAAGGTATTGAAAAGGAGCGGGCTTAATGGGCAACCCTGTCTAACACCTTTTTTATAATTGACGAATTTGGTCCTACTATGACCAATTTTTACAGCACACGTTGTTTTTGAGTACATATTTTTTATGACATCGATAAAGTTATCACTTATGTTCAAATCTGTAAGTTTTTGAAAAAGTGCTCTATGACAGACTGAGTCGTATGCTTTTCGAAAGTCAATGAAGCAGGCAAAAACTTTTCCTTTTGGGGTGTTGTGAACATGCTTGTTTATGAGGGTCTTTAGGCTGAAGACATGGTCAACAGTTCTGCTCTCTTCAAGGAAGCCAATTTGACTATTGCTTAATATTTTATTTTCTTTAAGAAAATCGGATAGCCTGAAGTTAAGTATCATACAGAACAACTTAGACACGCAACTAGTCACAGAAATTGGCCTGTAGTTATCTGGGTCCAATTTGTTGCCAGATTTATGGATTGGGGAGATAATGCTCTTGCACCAAATTTCAGGGACATTGTGACAACTAAAAATAAAGTTAAAGAGTTTATGGAAGACATCCTTTATGATGGGGTAACTTGCTATAATCATCTCGTTACTGATTCTGTCTAAACCCGGTGATTTACCCTTTTTTAGCCTTTGTATTGATTTCTGTATCTCTTTGTCAGATATTTGTTTGTTGAGAGCAGGGCCATGGTGATCCTTCTTTATTTGATTAGTCTCTTTCGGTAGTATAAGATCATTGCTCTCATGAAAGAGTTTCGCATAATATTGTTCCCAAACGTTTCCGTCAGTCAGTCGTGGTTGAGAATCGTTTTGGTATTTATCATCAAAAGATGTCCACGTATCCCAAAACTGGTTGTTACTTGTATTATTTTCTAGTTTTTCCGCGATATTGTTCCAATAAGCTTGTTTTTTCTTAAAGCACGCTGATCTAAGAGTTTTAGAGGCTTGCTTATGTTCCATTTTTATATTCTCGTCATGGGGCATTTGGTGTCTTTTCTTAGAAAGGAAATTAAAATCTTTTTTCAGTACAACACATTCGCTATCAAACCACTTCTTGCCCTTAATGTGGCACTTTCGTTTATTACCATTTGATACAGGAAGGGAAATGTCTGCAGCGGAAATTATAATATCGGTAAAAAGACTATTTGCACGTTCAACATCTTCAGTTTTCGAAAAATGGCTGGTCAAAAAATTTTGGATTTTTTCCTGGATTTTCTTTTCTCTCAGTGCTCTAGTAAGAGAAGACTTACTATTTGTTAACCATTTAAACTTGCTTGGCAGGGGGGCCCAGACTGTGTATATCATAAATTTTCTAGTCACAGGGATTTTCAAATTCTAACGTCTGTTAGTATTGACCAATCAAAGATCACGCTGTCTGATTCCCTGTGGCCAGCTCGTTTAACAGTTGATCTCGTATTACATAAACACCGGAATTTGAAACCACAAAGTTATTCATACGTCATCTCGACCTTGAGAAGACTGACTCTGTGCTGTGTACTGCTGGATCACGGTACGGTCCTGGGACACCCTCTGTACTGGGTCACAGGACACCAGTTACTCTACAGTACTGGGAATAAACACACTTCCTTCAAGGTAGGCGCCCTTGATTTGAGCTGTATGAAATGAATCTAACCACATAAAGCCGTCACGGCAAACTAAGTTCGCAAGTTACCGGGTAAGCCAGACAAAAGATCCCTCTTTTGAAAGAACTTGATGGATTGGAATTAATCGCATTCTGCTCCCGAGGGGGGGGGGGTACTTCATTATCGGGTCAGACGGGGATGTGCGCCAATTTTTGGAAGTTTTTGGCCTGAAAATTCTGGGAATGGGGTATACTTTTACTGGACATTTTCTGTGATTGGGGTATACATTCACTTGGAATTTTCTGCAATTGGGGTTAACTGTTATACTAATAATTCTAGCAATGGGTGTTGAATGTCCCCATTGATTCAGAACAGATTTGTGCTGCTTGTGACCATAGCTGAGAGGAAATCCGCTCTTTCGCCTTGATTGAAATTGAATGCTATTAACGTTGAATTGATTTTGTTACTTCATCAAAATTCTGGTATTGGGTATCAATATCTGACCTATATTCTGGGATAGGGTATCAATATCTTGGATTGGGTCACAAAATCCTGGCGGCGCACACCCCTGTGTGAATTTATAGTGAAGTATAAATTTATAGTAAACATCCTTTTTGCAACATTTTTGATATCTTCATCATCTATGATATCTGCATCAACTTCATCTATGTTTGGACCAGACTATAGCAGATTCTGCTTGATAGCCAAGAGATTGAGGCATTTTCGCAGTTTTCCTTCAGTTCTTATGAGCACTCGAAATACATGTAAATTCACCTTTACGAGCATTTCGTAGCCTGCGTGCAGACTCTACTGTGATTCCCTGAAGAAAAGTGAGGTTCCTCCTCACTTTTCTTCAGGGAATCAGTAGAGTCTGCACGCAGGCTAGCATTTCGTGGTTGCAAAATTCCTGAAAACACCAAACACACTTGATCAAATCATAATGAAACTCTTCGCATAGAGTAACACAAAGAAATTACGAGTTAAAGGATGAGAGATATCATCACTAAATTTATTACTGCGGTATCTTCAGTATTTATTTAAAGGTTTATATTTTATATCTCCTGAAAATGGTGAAATGCCCTTGCATAGTCTTTCTTGTAAGTGGGAAGACTCTTTCGTCAAGTTTAATTAGATCAAGCGTGTTGGGCTCTTTTTTCAGGCCAGGGGTGGCGCCAGGGGAGGGCTAGGGGGCTACAGCCCCCCGTCAGAAGTATCTAGCTCCCCCCCCCCGTCGGAGGAAATTTTGGGTTATTGTCGGAGGAAATTTGGCAAAATAACGTATGAAAACTGCATTTTCTAGCCATTTTAGCCCCCCTGTCGGAAGTTCCAGCCCCCATGTCGGAAAATTTCTGGCGCCACCCTTGTTTCGGGCTCTTTTCTCGCAACCAAGAAATGTGACTAAAGTCAAATTTTCTTATGTTTTCAGTGCTAAAAAACGCGAGAAATATAAAGACAATAGTTTGGTCTTGTGGTTTCAAACTAGAATTTCAATTTTTTACATCTGTCATGTACTATTAGTGCAGTGAATGTTCAAAAGCAGAATCTTTTTCTGGCTCGCCCGTTACATATGGCCTCAAATATGCAGTCGAAATTTAATGGATACTAACAAAGTCAAAGTTCCTACTTTTAGACTACCATGCACAATTACTCATAAAATAGAATAAAATTCAAACATCTATGATACAATTCTGAACATTTCCCCATTAAAAATTAAATTTAGTTTGACTTAAAGTCAATTCACAAGTTGCAAATAAAAATATACTAAAATCATAATGAAATTAACATTAGTCAATCTCAGTCAAAAATGTTGAGTCTATCTGAAAGATATCCAATCATCGAAGACTCCGAGGAATCCCCGATGCTTGGTTCAAACAGAAGTAAAAAAAGGCGACGGAACTGTGATATCGCATACAGTAAAACCCCGCATATAAGAACCATCCACTTATAAGAACCTAAGGCCTAAAATGTTTTAATTTCANCAGTCAAAAATGTTGAGTCTATCTGAAAGATATCCAATCATCGAAGACTCCGAGGAATCCCCGATGCTTGGTTCAAACAGAAGTAAAAAAAGGCGACGGAACTGTGATATCGCATACAGTAAAAACCCGCATATAAGAACCATCCACTTATAAGAACCTAAGGCCTAAAATGTTTTAATTTCACCCTATTACAGAAGAACATATTCATCCTGAAATTCAAGGAGGCTTCTTCTCTAAAAAAAGTTAAATGTAAACTACTAGCTGGTAATATGTGATAAAATGTTTCAAAAAATTTAGCCAAATACTTAAGAAGATACAAAGCGTATGTGAAAATTCCTTGTATGAATGGATTTGATACAGATAAGGCTAGGTAAACAAGGTTGTTCTTTGTAAAATTGTGTCATGATAGTGAGTATGTGAAAACCTTGTTTTCTTTTATTTGGCCTAAATTTCCGAAGATCTGTGATTAATCTTTTTGATAAGAACCCATTTAAGAACCTTCCATCCTGTTTTCAAGAATAGTATCATATGCATAAGAACCTAAATAGGGTGATTTCAAAATGTAAGGATCTTATATGCGGGTTTTTACTGTAGTCTTCAACTCATTCTAAACTGATTCAAAACGTATCTCGCTCCAGCCTCGTTGTATTGATTTCGTGCCTATCATTTTTCTTGTTTTCGTTTTGTATGATGATCTGAATTACACGAGTTATCTTTTCGAGACTCAAGTATTATTACTGTCTTGACAATCTTGTCACATTGTGACATGAGCCAAAAAGCTTCTCCAATCTATGATGGATGTTGTAAAAAAACTTCCAAACAGAAGCAATACTTTGTTGATTCGAGCCGAAATGGCTTGCACGGCATCGAAAAATTTCGAAATTGATGCATATATACTTTCGAAGCATTTTGTTGTCGCATATTGATCGCATTTCTGCCGCAATATTATTCTGGTGCAAGCCAAGGTCTTTGAGTCACAATAATATCGACCGTGCTAGTTTCTAACACTTTCTAATGCATTCCTACTCTATTTTCAACCAAGCTTAAAGGTAATGTGTCCAAATATAAAGAGGGCCCTTATCTGACATGCCAATATCCATCAAATCATCGGCACATGATTGGTTGACATTCAAACTGATCACAAGAATAGAGAAAATCGCTGTAAACAATATTTTGGGATCAAACAGTCATGAAACGTCACTGGCAGTGGAACAAAGTTTTCTTTATCTACTCGTTGTTTTTGGAATGCCTGTTTGCTAGATTTCAATAGCCGTCATAAAGCAACCTTTAAAGGTAATGTGTCCATGTAAGTACAGCTGCGTATACACTCTTGTCAAAATTTGCTGACGCAATGCTGACGAAGAGCCTCGGACAGCGCACTGTGATTGGTAGAATTTAACTGATCACATGCAAAACTAGAATTTAAATTTCACAACGAGGCTACCTGCTGTGAGACTTCGGGTTCAGCTCTGGAATCGCAACCGCAAGTAAGTCATCAGTCTGCTTATATTAGAGGTGGCTATCTTTTTAAACTTACGGTTAAATGATCACATGAAATATCACGTGAAAATAGCAAAGTCGCTGTACTTACATGGACACATTACCTTTAATACGTGATTGAAACGAAATGTCAGTTGATCTTGCTCTTGATTTTGATTGTTTGCTCTGGATTTAGTTGATCTCGATTTTTTAGTTGAAAAATGCCTTCATCTCGGAGACCAATTTGCATGGAAACATTACCTTTAAGGGGATGACCCTCTAGAGGGCATCGGTAATTCCTAGGTAGACAGGAAATTAGATTACCTGACTTAATTGAAGCATCATCTTCTTAGATTATCATGTTCTTGTATTCATCTTTATAGACATCTGGGATCATGACTAAGAGAGACAGATATACAATTGCTAACATAGTTCCGTTTGACCTTTATCAACCATTAAAATCAACTATATGGTGGAAAGAGACCTTGACCCGTTGATGGTGTCTTGAGCGATGGGGACTCTAAGTGGGGCGCAGTGGTGGGGACGGTTGTTGTCTTTGTTTTTCTTTCGGCCAGCATTCTGATTGTTTATCATTATCATCATTTGCCTGATGTCCCTTATTAAACCGTCTCAAGTATTGATCCAACAAATGTTTTTATATATGTACCGGGTGTCCCAAAAAGTACTCACGTTTGAAAAATCACCAAATTTCGATTACACGACCGATCTTCAATTCTATTTTTTTGTCAAGTAGACCAATGACCAACTTATTTTCCCAGGCATAGCTGATTGTGTAATTGGCTTAGGGAATTGACAAATGTAGCTCTTTTTAGGAATACTTGGTTTTGAATCATACTGCCAAATCCACTTCTTTGTGCGTGTAAAGCTTCTAGTTTGGTCAAAAATGACAGAAAGAAATCCGTACTATCATTGGAGACTTCAATGTTGATAAAAGATCTGAAAGTTTCGATCTTAGGCAAGATTGATTATTTTGCTTAAAAGCTATAGCTCAAAATAAGGTTTTTCAACGTGCAATTTTTCTACCTTGCCGTATCAACATCAAACACTAGTCGTATGTAGTGTCTCACGTAATTCGTTATTACAAACTTTTAAACTGACTATAACAGCATAGATTACAATTTTTAAAAAGGTCTGTGTCAAATTATGACCTTTTGGACTGAATAACTTCAAAGAAACTTTAGCTGTCGCTTTAATTCTACCATTCGACATCTCTAAAATCTTCTTTCAGAATTAGAATATTTCTCTTCTCTAAGAAATTTGGTAAATTGTCGAAAACCATTAAATGCTTTTTTCATGAAATATGAAGTGATTTCCAAGAAAACCATAGTTTATGGATGTCAACAACATGTTATCAAGTAAAAGTCTATCGCTTTTTTTGCTGATGATTTAGAAATTTGACGATTTCACATGCTCAAATGAGTTGAAACATAGAGTACGACGTAATTAATAAAATATTCAAGTTTTTTGAAGAGTCCGATAGCAGAATTATAGATAAGTAGGTAAAGTTTCAAGTCATTTTAAACCCATCTTTTTACACCGATTTAATGGCGCTGAGGTGGATTAGTCGATCGAGCTTTTTCACCTCACTTTGTTAATTGCAAAACATGCAGAAATAGCCTGCGCAATTCTTAACTAGGGTAGATTCCCATGGAAAGAAGTTCCATGTTCATCCAGGACCCGACTCTAATAGTTATGCAACTAGGCATGCATTCTATCTAGTATTTCTCGTTTGCCACTTCCGGGAAGAACAGAGTAATTAATTGGTTATGCTGACTTACCATTAGCTTCCTCTGAAGACTTTTTTGCTTGCGCTGAAGTGAAAAATGCAAATGACATTGAATATCAGATATCTGTGAGAGATTGGCTTACTGGTTTCATCCAATTAGATTAAGTCTTTATTCGATAAGTACATTTAAATTTTGCTATTGCTTTCATGTTAATTTGCTCTCAGACAATGTCCCTAATTTACTCGCACATAGTAGCGCAAGAACCTCTTTAACCTGGATGGACACCCTCATACATTTGAGATCAAATGCTTCAACCCCGGAGCAAGGATGCTCTCATGCTGAAGTTTTATCCGTCGAAATTTTTGGTATTTAAAAAAGACTAGAGCCATTTTGGAACACCAGGGCGGAACATCTAGCCGAACCTATCCTCTCTAAACTATAGGGTGTCCCAAAAAATTGTGCCCCGTTTTTCTGAAGATTGCGACAAAACGGCAAAAGATTCTCGCCAAACTTTTGCATGATGGTGCTCTTCAGATGTTTAATTAAAGTTTGCTACTATCCCCGTAAAAATCCGTTGAAAAATGATGGAGCTATGACCTTCAGAAGACCAAACTTGCTGATGACTGAAACCAGCGGTCGGCCATTTTGTCTTACTATTTTGCAATGATGAGTATCTTCACGTGAGGTAAGAAATAATTTCTGTGAGGTCAGAAATAGTGGAACTCTCCGAGAATTATCGGAATTTTCACGAGAGCTATGACACTGGAGGCTGCTGTTTCATTTTCAATCCATGAAGCTATTCATCAATGCAAAATATTAAGACAAAATGGCCGACCGCTGGTTTCAGTGATCGGGCAAATTTGGTCTCCTGAAGGTCATACCTCCATCATTTTTCAACGGATTTTCATGGGGATGGTGGCAAACTTTAATTGAACATCTGAAGAGCACCACCATGCAAAAGTTTGGCGACAATCTATTGCCGTTTTGTCGCAATCTTCAGACAAACGGGGCACAATGTTTTTGGGACACCCTGTACGACCCCAACTTTCGCTTAGGAATGGATTCTGTTGCTTTCACTATAACGAGGGCCTTATTTACATAGAGCTGTAACATAAAGAAAATACCTTCAAACAGTGATAAATGTTTGCCACCATTGTGATCTAATCAGAAGATGTCTCAGAAGAATGCATTTTTGCAATTATGGCCCGAAGAAACATTTATCTATATAGTGACTGCTACTTTTATGGTACAGCAGTTCTGGAAAACAGCTTTTGGCGTTTTAGGCTAGGTGGTTTGGAGAAAAATACCAGGTGATCTTTGCCAAATTGTTTAGGCCTATCGAATCAGTACGAGGCTAATCCGTTTCTACAAGTGCACATAAACGAGTCACAGTTGTTGCTGTATCCGTTCAGTAAAACAACGAAACTAGGGCATGTATTGTTTCTAAGTTGAACCTACAATGCGAGTTGCCAAAAGAAATGTTGAAAGGAAGTGTCTTTAAATAAACTTGTTTGGAATAATTCATGGAAACCAGGTTGTAAATTCGAGGAAAATTAAAAGAAATAAGGAATGTACTAGCTTCACTATTTGAAAATTAAAATCTCACCGGCAGGACATGAAATCATCTCGACTGTGTTTTTCCCAAACAGTTGTCTTTCATATTCGATTAACTGCATCCAAAACCCGGGGTTCGGTCGGACAATTCTTCTCCTAGACTTTAGGAATCTATGAGCTTCCCGGAGTGTCATCTTCTTATATTTCATCAGAAAGGCAAGGACGAGAGAAGCAGATCTGTGATTTAAAAATGAGCAACATAGATAATAAAGATTTACAAACTTAGTAGCACGGAGTCATTAACAAAAGACAAAGTTGTTGTGCGTGTTGTACGTCGATTGCATTTAAAGTCATAAATTAATTTAAAAATTCGACATCGTACAAAGAACTAAGATTTAAATGACGTTTCGAGCATAACTCTTCATCAGGTTTAAAGATCAAATTCTTTAAACCTGATGAAGAGTTATGCTTGAAAGTCGTTTAAATGTTAGTTCTTTGTACGATGTCGAATTTTTAAATTAATTTATGTCATTAACAAAAACATGGAGAAAATGCCTGTATTGACCTTCTCTGCTGGTAGCTTATGTGAATCATGCGTTACGAATAAAAACAGAATATGAAGGCTGTCCGAAACGCCTAAATTCTGACTCAAATTAGAAGTCAGGTGAGATTTGCGATAACGCAAAATTACTTATGCAAAATACTAGAGTTGTTTTTTGGCGGGAATTCTGGCGCAAACCAGACATTCAGATCCCTTACAATTGCTCGTATATTATAGCTCGTATAGGAACCTTTCGAATCAAAATGCATCAAAGTTTGTACAGGATAGCTAAAACATCGGTTGCTCTCCGTGACTCCGCCATTGAGCTTATATATACTTATCTCGTATATAATAAGATTCTAGACGGTTACTTTTGGTAGCTTGGGTGAAGTAACCGAACAAACTGCAGAAAGCAATGGACACATGCCTAACACAATGGTGTTACAAATTGATTTACAACTTGGCGACGGAGCCCATTTAAAGGCTGTTCATCTCATCTTTGTTGATCACTTTTTAACACTACAGGGTGTGTAGAAAAAATGCAACCCAACTGTAATTGATAATCTTAAAGAGATATCAAGATTTGAGCAAATTTAATGTATACGATCTCAAATTACAGTTTTTCTTCTTCCTAAAAATATGCAATTTGGATGCATCAATGAAATTGTTTATCATTTAATTGATATTTTAGTACAAATGCCCAATTTCGAATACAGAATGCGGTAAAACACCTTTTTACCCAAAAAATGTCCAAACAGATTTTGTCAAAACATTTCAGGCCTAGAAGCATTGACATGATGCCCTAAGACAGGGGAAATAAATTTATTTCAATGAGATGTTTTTATCAAACTAATAAAACAAGCTCTCGCAAATATGAGTTCTTGCCTTTGCAGATATCCTACCACTTTGCTGCATTTAAAGCGTTCATGTCGCTGTATAAAGGTCTCACGACCAATGGAAGACATTATGCAGTAGCGTGATTTCTGCGTAGCGGACGGTCATGAGCATTAGCGCGGTTTCCATTTGATGTTTGCTTACTGTAACTTTGCTTCAAACGGAAAACAAACTGTTTTGATGACCGTTTCTCATGAAGTTGAAAGGCAACTGCTAAAGTGAGGCTAAGAATTTTACTATTTATAACGACATAAAAGCTTTAAAATAGGCCATATTCACTAAAACATTAATTAAACAATAAAGAATTCAATGAAGGTATCCAAACTACAGACCGCCACTAAGAAACTCATTTTGTAAAAGAAGGCTGTTTTGTTTCTTAGAGATATCATATAAATTTTACATCAAACCAAATGTTGGAAAATGGCCATGGTGCCATCTGGCAGGCTGCACTATCTTATAAGTCAGTTTCTCAGTGGCGGGATAATACTGTATCGCTAGGAATGAGAAACATATTATTTTCAGATGGTATACAATAAATGAACTGAACTCGTATAATTTTTATAAGATTTTCAAATATAGTTGGGTTTGGGTTGAGTTTTTTCTGAAGCACCATGTGGTTCTGCTTCTAACATGTTTTTACTCCAATGTCATCCAAGCAATAAAACGTACCGGGTGTCCCAAAAAAGTACTCCCGTTTAAAAAATCAACAAAAATTGATTATCAAACCTTTGATAAAATTTTCTTTTTGACTTGTTTTGTCACAGACCCAACAATATTTATAGATGCTAAAATGTTTGCTTTTGATGCAACCAGGTAGAAAAATTACACGCTGAAGAACCTTATTTTGAGCTATACTTTTTAAGCAAAATGCTCAATCTTGCCTAACAGTCAAAATTTTCAGATTTTTCATCGTCATCGAAGTCTCCAATGATAGTGTGCATTTCTTTGTGTCATTTATGACCAAACTAGAAGCGCTATATGCACAAAGGAATTTATCTGGCAAGCATAAATGCTCTTTTGCAGCATGATTCAAAACCAGGTAGCCCTAAAAAGAGCTAAATTTGCTAGTTTCAAACCAATTACAAGATCAGCTATGTCTGAGAAAATAATTTGGTCCTTGATCTACTTGGCAAAAAAAGAAAATTGAAGATCGGTCATGTAATCAAATTTTGGTGATTTTTCAAACGGGAGTACTTTTTTCTGGGACACCTGGTAGTACAAACAGATTAAATTGCACACCTGCTGATACCAGCTACGCAGTGTACCAGCGTGGCACCTTTGCTTTTCTCAACTTCATCTAAAAAGAGATGAAAGTACCAGGTGAGTAAAATAAAAGCTAACACTCCTTTTTTATAAAAGAAGCCGCTTATAAGAAACGGTAGGCTCAATTTTTCGAAAGTTAAGAAACAATCCTACCTGAATTGAAAAGGCTAAGAAACTCTTGTAGTTTACCGTTTTAATTTTCCCACCACACTCAAAATGTTTTGACACTGTACAGTTATAGCAACTGTTTGGGCATTATTTTGAGTGCAAATTATGTTATTTTATTGTTTTCAGATCTTACTAAGTAATTTGGGAGTCCTTTAGACAAAACAAAATCAACTCTACACTTCCAGCATTAAAAATATAAGAAACACATAAGAAACATTGGTAGCAAAATGGCCCAAAAATTTAAGAGACTGCCTACCAGCCCCGGACCTTAGTTTCTTATAAAAAATATGAGTGTAGTCTGTATGATCGTACCTACTCATCAGATTTCTTGCAACTGATTACCACAATATATCGTATACCTTTCTAATTACTATACAAAACTGCAGGTACGATGGCATGGGAAGCGAACCACAATGAATACCCAATAGTCAAAATATAAAGACACGAAATGTTAAACTGTATGCAGTCACGCAACAAACTATTAAAAATTAATGGATACTGCAACAGACTCTGTCTCACATCAGATGTCATGTCAGGGTTGCGATTAATTTAATGATGTCACGAGCGCAACTCATTGCTGTTTTTTAACCCTATTCTACGGGGCAAAAAAGGCCACCTCCACCAAACTCCCTGTAATTACCCTTAAACTAAGCATGATAAATGACTGGAACTTAGGTGAATTTTATTCAAATTTAACATTGCATCAAATTAACAATAGTTCATTTTTCTATAATTGGTCACGTGACTATGATATGCCCATATTTGGCAACAGGGCTCTCAAAAAATCAGTAAATCATGCATGACTTTTCTCGTACGCATCTGATTTCAATGCAATTGATACCAATCAGTTTGTCTTGAAATCTCCTTTTTTTACCACAGTTAAAACTCAACGAGATATAAGATACAATATTCTGTGCCGTCCATAGCAGAAACAGACATGACGTCATCTGCTTCTGGCTATGAACGGCACGTGACAATTTCTTTAACAGCAATCTTATTAAGCACTCTGTGTACCATGGCACCATTCCATTTTGGCAGACGCTAGCATACGCCAGCTTAGTTTAGGTGAATTATTCATTTAGGTGAAATCTCCTTTCATTTGATATATACATTTGTGTATTTTGCTTATGTCAGTAAAATTTAATATGTATGACGTCATACTCATATATGACGTCATATTTATAATAAACATATGAAATCATTAGTGTATTATGATCAAAATTGACTAATTAAGAAATTAAGATCAATTTCATATCGTTGTTATTAGTAACAATTTGTTTAAAATGCCAATAAAGCCTCAGCTAATTTATTTAGGTATCAACCATGACTTTGATTGACAGTTGTGATAACAATCGAATTACAAAAGTAGAATTTTGACAGTTTTCAGTAAGAACGATCAATATGTATCATATCTATAACTTTAAAGTTATTTATTGACTATTTCTTGTTTAGAATATTAAGTTTTAGGAGGAGAGCCAAAATCAGCANAATTTATTTAGGTATCAACCATGACTTTGATTGACAGTTGTGATAACAATCGAATTACAAAAGTAGAATTTTGACAGTTTTCAGTAAGAACGATCAATATGTATCATATCTATAACTTTAAAGTTATTTATTGACTATTTCTTGTTTAGAATATTAAGTTTTAGGAGGAGAGCCAAAATCAGCAAATGTCTATTGTTTTTGCGTTGCCTAGCAACATATCATGTGACTAATTAGTATATGATGCTATTTTTAGAATCATAATTGCTTAGTAATTATGTGTACCAAACTGCGTTGCCATCGTCATTACGGTTGCTTAGAAATCTGGGGGGGGCTTTTTAGCCCCCTCCCCCAATGAGAAAGTGGTGCTTGATTTACCCATGTAGAATAGGGTTAAAGTATATAAAATGCCTGACACCTGATGAGAAACAGAATTTACAAAGAAAAGAAACATTAACGATAAGAGACTTGGTCGTTGCTTAGTACATAGCTGAAGTCTCAATAGATCTTAATCAAACCGACCACACTCGTGGATGTAGCGTAACGTTGATCCGAGCATGCCAAATTTATAGATACAAATATTTAGTTTGTCAAAACCGGTTTGACCCTTCCCAGGCTACACGAGATATCATAAAAGTGTTTCCTCCAAGAATCCTTAACCCTTTCATTCCCACCGTTGCCATTTGGCAACACATTTTTCAACATATTCCACGACTCCCTAGCTTGCTTGGTCTGGATTTGTCTCCTTGTGTTGTAAATGAGCCATCGTTAGATGAGAATGCGGCAACTGTTTGATGTTTGACAGCCTTTTCATAACAAATATTGAGCATTGAAAAAAGCGGAATCTCTGTGCTGTCACTTCACTGAAATGGTCACTGGATAATGATCAAGAAAACATTGAGTGAAAATTGAAAAATATATTTCTTAGGTTTATTCCAAAGCTGAAACCTGTCAGTTGAATCCGATTAAATCAAATTTTTTCTATGCCTTGCTCAGTACCATAAAATTTGTATCAAATATTTGCATGCCATTTGGCAACGATGGGAGTTTGAATAAAATTAATAGGAAATTTGTATTGAGAAAAGTTAAGGAGGCAAAAAATGTGAAAAGTCATGCTATTTTTTCTCGAAAATGAGTCATTCGATGGAAAAATATGCTAAAAACACAAAAAATAATTTTTTGACAAGTTTTCAAAATTTGGGCATAAAAGGGTTACCTCCTGATCCTTGATCAAATTTATTTTCATCAAAATAGAAAATAGACAGTTCAAGTGTCAAAATAATTAGGCACGCACAGAAAGAAATTACAGAAAGTACGACACAACTTGTTCGAGAAAACTGGATCATGAAAAATAAGTCTGTCTCTCTGAAGAATATCAGGCTTCGAAATACAAAGAAATAAGAATGAGCTTGGAACAGCCGAAACGATCATCGGCTAAGGTGGAGAAGAAATGGCAGCGATGTTAGTGTTTCCAGCCACTTTCAATCAACGTTCCAGTTACTTTCAATTTCGATCTATGAACTACGATGTATGATCTACAATCTATGATCTATTTTCTATTCACTCTGGAAGATAACTTCATGAAAAGTTAAAAAGTTACATTTCAAATTCTATAAAAGAGCAGATCTGTCAAATTCATCCACGGACAACAAAATAACAGAATGCATCAATTAATCATAAGTGATACACGAAAGCAGAAAAACAATATTCTGAATAGTTCTATTGCTGAATAGTGGATGACACTGAGTTAGGCACGCATAGCATAGTATAAGTGTAAAAACAATTAGGCACGCACATCATATGAATCAAATGTTTCCACCAATTCTTGCTCGTAGCCAATTGCCCGTAAACCTTCAAAGCCTCATTCTCACGGACCAATCAGACGGCGAATAAGCGAAGGGGAGACAGAACATGTGAGGATATTCTAAATGTCATAAAACGCACTCAGGACAAAAAACTGCAGGAAAATTTCCAGAATCTTTGAAGAAATCTACTGCCCAGATGGTTGGCTATACAAGTTTGGATGCCGGTTAAAATAAAGGAATTTATTAACAGTTTTGTAGTAGCATCGTTAAGTTTCTTAAGGGAATACTGTTGCACGCTCTCCGTGGAGGCGTGCTTAGTAGGCAAATATAAAAAGCTCTTCAAGGCGTGGAGAATCACAGGTCGATAGCAAGTACTTTTATGAAAGATAGGATCCCTCCTGCCCATCCCCTCCCTGTTTCCAGAGATGCAGGGTACATGTATCAAATGAACGTACGAGCGATGGGAATAACGTGCTTTCTGTGTTTGCTCTATTTGGCACACCTATATAGAATCTTGCTAGACTGACCTCACTACTATCTGTGTATTGTAGTTTAGTTAATAAATAAAGTCATTTTCGGTTGAATGCAATGAATTAGAAAATAACTCCAGGCTTCCAGGAGTCATGGTCTCTTCAATTCACACATAAACCAATGAGGCTTATGAAGGTAGGTAGCATTTAGAAAAATATTCACTGGTTTTTTCCTTCTTCTCTTCTTCGCTTATTCGCTGTCTGATTGGCCCGTGAAAAAGAGGCTTTTGAGGTTCCAGCCATTAGCCGCGAGCAAAAATTAGCAAAAAATTTTGATTCCTATGCCTCCACCTACAACAAAATAATAGCACGCATTAATTAATCATTAGTGATACGTTAGCAGAAAAAGCTCCATTGCAAAACAGTTCTATTGCTGAATAAAGAATAAAATTGAGTTCAAATGTCAAATAATTAGGCACGCACGCCATCTAATTTACATCAACGACGATACGACTGGTCAAAGAAAACATAATTATAATGAAATTATTGCTGTTTCTATTTTGAAGATTTCTCGGTCTTACTGAGGAATATCTGGGTTGAATTACAAACAATGGAAAATATGGAACAAAGCTTGCAAAAAAGGCAGAATAGGCAGTACAATATTGAGCTTGGGACAACTGAAACGATCATCGACGAAAATGGAGAAGAAATTACAGCGAAATCGATTGTCTCAAATTACTTTCAATCTACGACCATCCACGGTCTTTCTTCTATCTACTCTGGAAGGAACATATATATGAAGATACTCTGGCTGTTGGTGTTTTTAAGTGTTTTTGGGTTATTAGTCTGGCAAATTCAGCAAATTTTCAAAGAATATGCACGAAATGCTGTCGTTACAACTCGAGGTACAATGACACTCCAGAGCATGGTCTTCCCAGCCGTTACACTTTGCAGCACGCTATCATTTAACAAATCGTTCAAGTCTTTTGTCACGAATGAATACATGAAAAGCATACATCTGGGATTCAATTTTAATTCATCGGCTCTTCAAAGTTATGGAATTTCTATTAAAGAGTTTCTCGTGGATGAAAGATCATGTAGTTTTGCAAATCGCAAATGTAAGTTTCGAGAAGACTTTCAAATTTCATCATCCTGGTTGCTGGGGAACTGCTTCACTTTTAAATTGAATGTGTTTCGAAGGCAGAAGAATATAGGCCCGGATCATGGTTTGCAAGTGATTATCAATCTGAATCAAGATATTTACAAGCAATTTATTTACTTTAGCAATGATGAAATATATTCCCCCGTAGGCGTCAAGGTGACAATTCACGATAGCAAAGAAAATATTGAATACTTTGCTGACTCCCACACGACACTGATTTCACCGGGGACATTAACAAGTATCAGAATTAAGAAACAGAAAGTAGTGCGCTTACCATCCCCATATCCCGATAAATGCGCTGGCGAGGAAGATGCAGAAAAGATCATTGGAATACCTCTTCGAAAGGGTTTGAAATATTCAAGTGAATTATGCAAGTTTATTTGCAAAATGAGAGTGAAGATGAAATATTGCAAAGCTGTTACATTAGATGAAGGGAGGAAACTGGCACAGGTTTTACAAAATGGTGAAGTTATCAGTGACCTTGGTGGAATCATAGGCCTTTGGATTGGTGCATCCATATACTCATTTTTTGAGTTGGGATCAACATGCATCAGTTTGGTATCACTTTATATTCTCAGGAAGAAGAAAGCAAGACAACAGAAACAGAGGCAAGTAGTTTCATTTGATAATGATGCTGTATATGTAAGGACTGAAGAAGGCCGCTTATGAAATTGCCATCGTGAGTCTCCAAGCAAGATGGAACATTCGACTTGGAAGGAAACTATTGGCTTGGAAATTGAAACATCAGGCGGAAAACGCAGTCTACGAAACAAATCGGAGGGCAAGAACGACGACAAATAAAATCATTTTTGTATAGTATTAGATAAATTATTTCAGCATTTCCATTTCAACGGATGACAAGTCCAATAGTAATAAACGACAAATCCAGTTGACAAATCCAAGAGACATAAACGAGTGGCTAAGCCATATTGATATAGAACGTTTCGGATCAATTTCCAAGATCCATCATCAGCGTGTTACAAGTGGGCGTAATCGTCATTAAATAAGGCAGTAACAAAGAGAACCAAAAAGGGCAAAAACCGTGCAAAAACACCAAATGAGTTGGGGAAAAATGTCAATCAAGGGGTAAAAGAAAGGACACCAAAATCAGGGGGAGGGGTAGCAACAGCAAAAGCGAGTAAACAACTACATTAGAACAGCGCTAGGGGAATATAAGACAATTGTGCATTAAGCACAGGCTGATCACGTAGGATTAGAAGGCTCTCGTGGATAAGTAGGTCAAAAGAATTGTCAGTCCGACTGATGATTTCAAAGTTCTCAAGGGACGCATCGTGGCCAGACTTGGAAAAATGGTCCCCAATGGCAGAAGGACTGCTTTTTATCTTTTGACCTGCTTTATTGATTCCCAAATGCTCTCTGCAGCGAACAACAAGATTACGGGTTGACTGGTTGGCTTGAAGATTTCTGACATAAAATCTGGTATTCTGATATTCGTAAAGGAGTTTTGTGTTACTGTCTTGCTACATCAGCTTTGTAGAGAAATATGCTCCATACACCCTTCGTGGTGGCAAAAATATTTTGGTACCAAAAGCAAACACAACAGGGTATGGTATTGAAAATGCGCGATTTCTTGGATCTAAGATATGGATCTCCTTAAAAGAGTCCCAGACATTGAATTGTCTCAAAAGAATAATTAAAAGCTGTGATTTTGATTGCACCTGTAGATTATGTAAGCGATATGCCAAAAATTGATGGTTTCTGTAGTTGTAGATTATTTAATATTTTTGTAAGCTATTGAATTAATTTCGTTATTAACAAACATGTACCGGGTGTCCCAAAATGATGGACAAATCTTGGAGATATTTCTGCAGGTGTTGCCCAGGGTTCTATTCTAGGTCCTTTGCTCTTCCTTGTGTATATAAATGATCTAGCTGTAGGCTTGCAGTGCAATGTTAAGTTATTTGCTGATGATACATCATTGTTTACAGTGGTAGAAGATTCCAGTACAGCTGCCAATGACATGAATCATGACTTGGACTTGGACTTGATAAGTCAGTGGGCTCACGCTTGGAGAATGTCCTTTAATCCTGATCCGCAGAAACAAGCTGTTGGATTAACATTTTCAAGGAAAAAAATCGAAATTTATTATCCAGTGATTTTTTTTAACAACGTACCTGTCAATAAAGTAAATTAACATAAACATTTCGGAATTATCCTGGACTTAAAGCTGTCTTTCTCAGCTCATATCAAATCAGCGATCTCTAAAACGAGAAAGGGCATTGGTTTGCTGAAATATCTCTCGAAATATTTGCCAATGCATACCCTAAATGAATTATATAAGCTCTATGTTCGACCCCACCTAGACTATGGTGATGCCATTTACCATATTCCTGCCAAAATATGTGAATTCAGTCAACATGTTATTATACCAAATTTAATCGAAAAGCTAGAGTCCGTACAGTGTTCTACTGCCTTAGATGTGTCAGGTACATGGAGGGGAACATCTCGAGAGAAGCTGTACACAGAGCTTTGTTTGGAGTCACTGAGTTCACGAAAATGGAGCAAACCCCTTACCTTGTTCTAAAATTTGTAAATAATCTTATTCCTGAGTATACAGTTGATCCAATTCCCGCTCTTCATCAGTCGCAGTACCGTCTTCGCGACCAGGATGTCATTGGGCGATTAAAGGCAAGGACAGAAAAATTCAAGTCTTCCTTCTATCCAAACTGTTTATGCGAATGGAATAAGCTGGAGACTGAATTGAAACTTGCATCTTCTATTGCCGTTTTTAAGAAAAAGCTCTTATCGATAACCTGCCCCCCCCCCCTGCAAAATCTGTCTTTGGAATTCACGATCCCATAGGATTATCATACCTCACACAACTCAGGGTTGATCTCAGCAAGTTAAATTTCCATAAATTCAAGCATAATTTTAGGGATACCATAAACGCAATGTGCCCAACAAGCGATGGCATTGAAGACACAGAACACCTCTTGTTGCTCTGCCCTTCTTTTGATGTTCAGCGACAAAATCTTCTCGCTGTAATTGTTGAATAATTATGACCATTTGTACAAATTACCAATCTTTCAAACCATTCTTTGACGCAGCTTTTATTGTACGGTGATCAAGACCTTTCTAATGAGTTGAACAGAAATGTACTCGAATTAACTTTACGCTTCATCCACGAACCTGGTCGGTTTGATTAAGATCTATTGAGAGTTCAGCCATGTACTAAGCAATCATTAAGTCCCGTATCGTTAGTGCTTCTTTTCCTTGTAAATTCTGTTTCACAT
>REGL01001260.1:32229-42664 GCA_004194395.1 Aurelia aurita complex sp. Pacific
GAGCCCGCTATTTATGCAGACTCAATGCCTTTAAAGTAAATCAACGGGGTTAAAAAGCAACTTAGCTAGGGGGACTGGGTCCATCTAAATATAACCTATTGTATTAGATGTTCTTGAGCGATGAAAACAAAAGGAAGATTAATGGCGCCTGCCGTTCTTTTGTGCTATGTTTAGATTATGTCGCTATATCTCCGTTCATTTACTTTAATGGGAATGTAAAAATTTGCATGTTTTCGAAACTTCATGTTTTCCTATTTATTCCATGCTCTGGATCACTGTGGGGCGATATATCAAGCTAAATAATTCAAAGTTTTTAACATTCTACGTGTTAGAAATGACACCTCTTTTGAAAAGACGCTATTATTTATATCACCTTCTCAACGACGTGCTACTCTTATGCCGACCCAATTTTGGATTGAATAACGTAGTGAAAAGCCAAACAACTTTTATTCATTCAAAGCGCTTTAGGATGCCGCAGGGACGTAGGAAGCATCTCAAATTTGGAGGGCACGACACTTCAAAGGCACTTTTCCCCTTAGGCTAAAGGGGCACTTCCTGGAAATAAAAAAGGTACTTCTTTGTTTAATGTAAAATCTTGGAGGGAGGGCCCCCAGTACCAGTTCCTACGTCTACGGGATGCCGTCCAGAATTCCCAAAACATTCAATAATGGTTCATAACATCCGGCTATTAAATGAGAACGAGGTCAATGTTGGAAAATATTTGGACCGCCCTTTGATGTACAGACCGAACTCAGTGAGGTCCTTACAAGAAGCTATAAGATCCGATGATGTTTCATGCATAGATCGAGAACTCATTTAATTGCTGCCGATGGCAGCCTTACTATTCTTCTTCAATCAGAGAGCGAAGTTAGCCTGCCTGCCTGCCGTTGGGCTATGTCGACGGACCAGCTAACGGCTGCAGTTCGCGGGCTCGCGGCTTGTGAGCATTTATCCAACAAGCAACAAGTTCCCCAACAAAAGATAATGAGTTCTTCCTACCTACTTAACTACCTAACAACGTCAATGGACGACAAAGGTTTATTTCTGACAATGCAGAACTCAATATTACGGACCACGGAACCATGGACTACAGAACTACTGAATCAAGAGCCTTGGACTTGGGAACTAGAAACGAGCGGCGGAGAGTAACTCAATATTCTAAATCATTTACCTTTTGAACCATTACCCAACTGTAAATTCAAACATAATTACACGTTTCCTTAGCGATTATCATTCAATTGATTTCTATAAAATCGACCTCGCTACAGTCGCATTTGGTACAAATACTCATCGGCAGCACTCGCTGACTGTTGTTATATCTAGTAAATACTTTATCATATGGCATAAATTTTTCAAAAACATTGTCTCACATTATTGTTCTGCTTTACTTCATTTTCGTTCTTGTTCATCATTTCACTTAGTTGTCCGTTTGTCTCGACGAAACCTACTTTCCCGTTTTCTTCGATTGTGATTTCAAATTCTTCTCAAATTCTTTTCAGCAGGGAAATCCTAGTGGACTATGTGAAACTTTTGCTATCTTATTTGGTTGTTTAGGCGTAAAAAACGAAGCCACTCCCTTGCTGTTGGTTTCTAAGGCTATGCCGGTCCAATGCGGCTTCGAAAATACTGCTTCTGCGGACCGATCAAGAACCAATCAAATTTCTCCGTTGCAGGTCCGAGGAGCCGTGTTTTCCAACGCCATGTAACAAGTCATGAATTTTGACTACTGACCTTGTCCTATCCACCTTTTAAATACGTACTCAGTGTCCAGATAAGTAGAGAGTCCAGCTAGAAAGATATCTTTTGCATCCTGCGAACGAAGTATTGCTTCCTGTACGCTAATTTACATATCATTCAAAGAGCCAAGGCGAAAAATATTTAGATATTTATCTACTCATATGCCTTACAGCCATTTTTCTTTGAAGAACAGCATTTAGAACATAATCGAGTCTAGAAATTGAAGTTCTGAACGGCAGATATTTGCAAGCTGTGTAACTGAGCCTACTACATTCCCAAGATGCCAGCACATTTTGAAACCGGTATATAATGTGAGGGTACAAGAATATTAGCNAGTCCAGCTAGAAAGATATCTTTTGCAATCTGCGAACGAAGTATTGCTTCCTGTACGCTAATTTACATATCATTCAAAGAGCCAAGGCGAAAAATATTTAGATATTTATCTACTCATATGCCTTACAGCCATTTTTCTTTGAAGAACAGCATTTAGAACATAATCGAGTCTAGAAATTGAAGTTCTGAACGGCAGATATTTGCAAGCTGTGTAACTGAGCCTACTACATTCACAAGATGCCAGCACATTTTGAAACCGGTATATAATGTGAGGGTACAAGAATATTAGCTAGCGTTAATATCAACCTCGTTTCCAGGGTGTTCTGACGTCATACGCTGATCACGACGCCAAATGAACACCCTGGTACACTTGGATGAATCTTGCCAAAATAAGGCAAGACCAGCAGCCATTATGGATTTGCAGTTTGCTAGGCAACGATAATCAACGAACAATGGTCGTTGCTAGTGCTAATTCTGTAGTATATAAAATGAGAAACTAAAAAAAAACACTTTGAGGACCTTATTCAACCCTTTTTAAGGTATTTAATCATTAATCTAGGGTTAGCAAGTGCATTTGGTAGGAAAACGAGCACGAGCCGTTTGGGTGGAAACAGGGCTTAAGTGGAAATTTTTGAGAATTTCCCCACAGCTCTGAAAATAGAATGGCTCGCTTTTCTTCGAATTTAAGAGATAAATTGGAGATTAAAGTTGTTGTAGGCAAATAATATGGTTTCCCGTCGAATTTTGATATGCCGAGGCCGTTTACCCCGCGCAATGCGGAGTTACCACGCAAGGCACAGTGGGCCAAAATGTTATCCCCTGTTCAAAAACCCCCCACGGAGCCCCTGGGGGCGGTATCCAGCCTCAAATTGCGTTATAAGACCCGCAGATAAGTTTTCTCTCTTAACGTTTTTCTGTTTTGGAATTAATGCAGTAACCATCGAGCATCAACCCCAACCTCGGGTCGGAAAATCGAAACATTTTTTCAACACCCTTTTATGACGTCATAACGACACCCGATTATCTTGAAACCCCAAAATTTGGATGCGTCGTTGTCCATTACCCCTTGTGAACTCCTCACATGCCCTATACACCCCATTGATTTTGCAATCGCAAAGGAGGCTACAGGGCTTTATCATTGGGGGGGGGGCGTTATTCAATTTCCTGGGGTCCCTGTGGTAATAATCTGATGTTGCTGTTTTCGAATAGCCAATCGAATTGCCGAACGGCTTCTTGTATCCCAGAGTAGAGGCAGAGCAATGAAATCACTCTGGGGACGAGATTGCATTTTTATGATACTGGCCCAATTTGAAAGTGGCAAAATATCTGGCGTCTAAAAACTCGTTGCAACTCTCCTCCGCAACAACGAGGCACCCTGCACAACAACGCCTAAAGAATAAACCTGTCCCGTTGTAAAAGCGCTTAAAAATCTTCTGTTTTATTCACACGATTACGCTTTTCAAATGAGCCAGTTAGAGTTCCGTTTTTAAAATCTGCCGTTTTCGAATCGTGCCACAAAAAAATTTGCCGTTCTCTCGTGAACGGGAGGCCATAACGATTTTATGTCCTTTTTAAATTGTGCCAGTACCGCGTGAACGCAGTCTGAAAGGGAAAACAGGACAGTCTTTAACTTCTCACAAAATACAAGGAATCTGTCACAGTCACTGTTCTGAAACAGCAGCAATATTGCATTACAGCAAGGGCGGTAGGAAACGCTGAATTTAAAAAAAGCTTTATGGTTGATACATCGAGTTATTCCTATCCTAATATATCATTCCATGCGTGACATATCGACTTGTTTTCCTTCTGTGTCTAATTCTCCTGCGAAGGCACCATTTTAGTCAGATTGATATGACTTCAAGGGCCCTAGCGCAATTATACCACTCAAACGGAAACTCCTCCAATACCACACTTGAGTGGCATATTTACTCTAGGGCCCTTAACCCTATTACTACCGGGGGGGGGCACAAAGTGCCCGTGGCAAAGTTTATTTGATGTAGTGTCGTCAGTTCATAAGATACAGAGCTGAAACTTTGTGACTTTTCCTAAAATTTCATGGACTAACTAAAATTTGTAATTTTTTTTCAAAATGGTAGATACTGATCACGTGACCAACCTCTTTTCAACACGTGGTTAGCCAGACAATTAAAGAAGCGAGTCCAGTTTTAACATGGATGGCTGTAGAACATTGAGAATACCACCATTCGATAGCTCTCGATGAGAGCTTTCAGATGATGTATAGTTTTATCCATTTTTGATGACGTCAGCAAATTTAACGTTCATGACGTCATCAGAGTTTATGACGTCATATATATATAATAACAAATGTATTAGATAACTTTAAATGGTCAAAATTGGTTCTATTGATTGTTATGAACAATTTTAAGGTATTTTAGAGAATTTTCATCAGTAATTAGGGGCTTAAATGAAACAATGACAAACTGATGCAAATAAATGATGAATATATGATATAAATAATAAGCTTAAATTGACATTACATTGCCAATTTTTATTCAGTGATGCTTTGGGATACATTCTAGTAGCAGTATGAAAGAAATTATCAACTAAGATATATATTACAATCCTCCATCCTGTTATCAAATTAATATTGTAGCAACCCAGATCATAGCAAGCTCCCTGTCTCTATTCTTGTAGCATTTATGCTATACTAATTTCACTTCATTATTACAAATAATACAAATTGACCAATATGTATTACAATCCTCCATCCTGTTATCAAATTAATATTGTAGCAACCCAGATCATAGCAAGCTCCCTGTCTCTATTCTTGTAGCATTTATGCTATACTAATTTCACATCATTATTACAAATAATACACATTGACCAATATATATTACAATCCTCCATCCTGTTAACAAATTAATATTGTAGCAACACAGATCATAGCTAGCTCCCTGTCTCTATTCTTGCAGCATTTATGCTATACTAATTTCACTTCATCATAACAAATAATTCAAATTGACCAATATGTATTACAATCATCCATCCTGTTATTAAACTAATATTGTAGCAACTCAGATCATAGCTACCTCCCTGTCTCTATTCTTGAAGAATTTATGCTATACTAATTTCACTTCATCATAACAAATAATTCAAATTGACCAATATGTATTACAATCCTCCATCTTGTTATGAAATTAATATTGTAGCAACACATATCATTGCTATCTCAATGTCTCTATTCTTGCAGCATTTATGCTATACTAATTTCACTTCATCATTACAAATAATACAAATTGACCAATATGTAATGCAATCATCCATCCTGTTATCAAATTAATATTGTAGCAACCCAGATCATAGCTAGCTCCCTGTTTCTATTCTTGTAGCATTTATGCTATACTAATTTCACTTCATCATTACAAATGATACAAATTGACCAATATGTATTACAATCCTCCATACTGTTATCAAATTAATATTGTATCAACCCAGATCATAGCTAGCTCCCTGTTTCTATTCTTGTAGCATTTATACTATACTAATTTCACTTCATTATTACAAATAGTACAAATTGACCAATATGTATTACAATCCTCCATCCTATTATCAAATTAATATTGTAGCAACCCAGATCATAGCAAGCTCCCTGTTTCTATTCTTGTAGCATTTATGCTATACTAATTTCACTTCATCATTACAAATAATGCAAATTGACCAATATGTATTACAATACTCCATATTGTTATCCAATTAATATTGTAGCAACCCAGATCATAGCTAGCTCCCTGTTTCTGTTCTTGCAGCATTTATGCTATACTAATTTCACTTCATCATTACAAATAATACAAATTGACCAATATGTATTACAATCCTCCATCCTGTTATCAAATTAATATTGTAGCAACACAGATCATAGCTAGCTCCCTGTTTCTATTCTTGTAGCATTTATGCTATACTAATTTCACTTCATCATTACAAGTAATTCAAATTGACCAATATGTATTACAATCCTCCATCCTGTTATCCAATTAATATTGTAGCAACCCAGATCATGGCAAGCTCCCTGTCTTTATTCTTGTAGCATTTATGCTATACTAATTTCACTTCATCATTACAAATAATACAAATTGACCAATATGTATTACAATCCTCCATCTTGTTATCAAATTAATATTGTAGCAACCCAGATCATAGCAAGCTCCCTGTTTCTATTCTTGTAGCATTTATGCTATACTAATTTCACTTTATCATAACAAATAATTCAAATTGACCAATATGTATTACAATCCTCCATCCTGTTATCAAATTAATATTGTAGCAACACAGATCATAGCAAGCTCCCTGTTTCTATTCTTGTAGCATTTATGCTATACTAATTTCACTTTATCATAACAAATAATTCAAATTGACCAATATGTATTACAATCCTCCATCCTGTTATCAAATTAATATTGTAGCAACACAGATCATAGCAAGCTCCCTGTTTCTATTCTTGTAGCATTTATGCTATACTAATTTCACTTTATCATTACAAATAATTCAAATTGACCAATATGTATTACAATCCTCCATCCTGTTATCAAATTAATATTGTAGCAACACAGATCATAGCTAGCTCCATGTCTCTATTCTTGCAGCATTTATGCTATACTAATTTCACTTCATCATAACAAATAATTCAAATTGACCAATATATATTACAATCCTTCATCCTGTTATCCAATTAATATTGTAGCAACACAGATCATAGCTAGCTCCATGTCTCTATTCTTGCAGCATTTATGCTATACTAATTTCACTTCATCATAACAAATAATTCAAATTGATCAATATATATTACAATCCTCCATCCTGTTATCCAATTAATATTGTAGCAACACAGATCATAGCTAGCTCCCTGTCTCTATTCTTGCAGCATTTATGCTATACTAATTTCACTTTATCATAACAAATAATTCAAATTGACCAATATGTATTACAATCCTCCATCCTGTTACCCAATTAATATTGTAGCAACACAGATCATAACAAGCTCCCTGTTTCTATTCTTGTTGCATTTATGCTATACTAATCTCACTTCATCATTACAAATAATACAAATTGACCAATATGTATTACAATCCTCCATCCTGTTATTCAATTAATATTGTAGCAACCCAGATCATTGCTAGCTCCCTGTTTCTATTCTTGTAGCATTTATGCTATACTAATTTCACTTTATCATTATAGATAATACACATTGTCCAATATGTATTACCTTCCATCACATTGTTATCCAATTAAATCTTTAACAAGCCAGATCATAACTAGTTTCCTGTTTTTGTTTTTATACCTTGTGTCCCAAAAAATTGTGCCCTGTTTATCTGAAGATTGCGACAAAATGGCAAAAGATTCTCGCAACACTTTTGCATAATGGTGCTCTTCAGATGTTCAATTAAAGTTTACTACCATTCCCATGAAATTCCGTTGACAAATGATGCAGCTATGACCTTCAAGAGACCAAATTTGCCCGATCACTGAAACCAGCAGTCGGCCATTTTGTCTCACTATTTTGCAGCGATAAATAGCTTCATGGATTGAAAATGAACAGCAGCCTCCAATTTCATAGCTCTAGTGAAAATTCCAATAATCCTCGGAGAGTTCCACTATTTCTGACTTCACAGAAATTATTTCTTTCTTCACGTGAAAATACTTATCACTGCAAAATAGTGAGACAAAATGACCGACGGCTGGTTTTTGTCATCAGGCAAATTTTGTCTTCTGAAGGTCGTAACTCCGTCATTTCTCAACGGATTTTTAGGGGGATTGCTCCAAACTTTAATTGAAAGTCTAAAGAGCAGCATCATGCAAAACTTTTCCGAGAATCTTTTGCCGTCTTGTCGCAATCTTTAGGCAAACGGGGCGCAAATTTGTTGGGACACCCTGTATATTATACGTGATGATAATGATTTATGAAAACAAATTGATGTTAAAACTAACTACCAACGTTTTCATACGCCCTAGAGAAGCATAGCTTATCGAGTCTAGGGCGCTTATAATAATAGCAAAACCTAACAACATCATTCTAAAACATTAACGACAAGTACCATATGATTAGTATATAACGTGTTTAAATGCAATACAAATTACTTGAATACAACAGCGGATAGATATGAAAAAAATAAAATTATAATAATTATGATTATGATAGAAAAACTGCAATAATATATTATAACGATAATCCATAGATTGACGAAAAAGGGAACAAAGTTATATTTCTATCCTGCAGCTATAGTAAACCAGAATAAGAAATTAATTAAAGGTAGGAGCCTATTTGATACTCTTTCAGAGCTTTAAGATAGCTTGTTAATGCCTGTATCTTTCTCAAAGGAGGGGGCTGGGAATTCCACATTTTTGCTCCTTTTACAGAGATGGCACAATTACCAAATCCAGTTTTGGTTTTTGGCACTTGGAAAAGATCACTGTGTCTCGTTTCGTAGTTATGTAAGCTTGATCTTGTTTGAAACAGATTTTGGAAGACTGCTGGTAGTTTATCTTTGTTATTTACATACATATGCATCAATTTCAGGATTTTATGTTCATATTGGTCAGAGATTTTTAAAACTTGGAAATCTTTATGTATTTAATTGGTAGAGGCATTGCAGGATTTGTATTGCAGGATTTTCAAAACTCTGTTTTGGTGTACTTAGCTACGCTGGATTAACTTTTTGGTTGTATCACCATAAATTTCGATAGCGTAATCTATTCTAGACTGGATAAAAGCGTTGTATATAGACTGCAGACAGTTCTTTGGAAGAAGGTGGCGAATTTTTCGGAAGATAGAGGCGTAACGGTTAACTTTGTTTCCTAATTCATCTATGTGCTTTTCCCATGTAAGTTTTTCATCAATGATTAATCCTAAGTATCTAACACTGTCAGATCTTTATTTTTATATATCATCATAAAATATTGAAATATACAAAGCAACGACAACAGTTAAACTAGAATTGAGAAAAGAAAAAAAAATTATGTCGTTCGTAGCGAGAAAGGACACAAAATCATCGAGTTCTCACTACGAACGACACTTACAACAGTTCAATACAACGACAGTCTCTTGTCTAACAAAAAAACAACAACGATACAACGTGTCAGATTTTTGTATGACATCACCTATACGAACATCGGGAGTATTCATGACTAATTTCTTTGTTGGAGAATATACGCAGTAAGTTGTCTTGCCTATGCTTAGCTTTAAACGATTAGCCTTAAACCATGTATCTATTTTTGCTAGTTCAGTGTTGGTGTTTTGGATAAGATGGGTAATGTTTTCATTGGCAGCAAAAATGTTTGTGTCATCAGCGAATAGACGTGGCTGGATATCTGTTGAATTAGATATATGGTAAAAAGTAATGGTCCCAAAACAGACCCTTGTGGGATACCAGTGCTAATAGAGCTCAGTGTAGAGAAATTCCCATCTACAGAAGTAAATTGTTTCCTATTGAGTAGGTAACTAGAAAACCATTTATTAACTATCCCACGAAAGCCATAATGCTCGAGCTTTTTCAGAAGGATTTTGCTAATATTTGCTAATACGTTCAAATGCTAATGTTCTTAATGGTTTTAAATAGCCTTTTTTCCCTTCATTCTTTATCATATATGTGTGCTAAATAGTAGGCCTAACTTTGCAGTAATTCTACAATCTTTTATGTATTTCAACAAGTCTACTTTACAGGAATTAATGATGACGACGACGATGCTGATGATAATGACGATGATGATGATGAATTTTTAAAGAAAGGAACCTGCAAAATAAATTGCATCAATAAATGTTAACAGAAACACCCACATCCCAACTGACTCGTTCGGCATTTCGGCTCTTTTCAATCAGATCAAATGATACAAATCAAAACCCCAACCTGCATATCAATTCTAAAGTCATCAATTTTTTATCAACCTTATAATAATACTGAATTATTCTAAAGCAAGAGAACAATAACTTTAGGTATTTACCCCCGTACTCTGAATCATTCTATCCCGGTGATTTCTCAGGTAAAAGAAATGAACTAAAATCCGTTCTTGCACAGGATGTGAATTTCCTTGGTAAAAAACTGTATATTACGAATTTACTCGGTACGAAGGTCCTTGTTCGTTACCCAAAAAAATATGTTTTATCAGTCTAAGGCTATTTTAGATGTAAACATTTCTCGATAAAATCCCTTATCTTTTAGACCCAAAAAAGAAAAAAGCTGGTGGGTTGGTATGAGAACGAGAATAACACGTTCAATCCTGTTCCACAGGGCCGTAGGAAGAAGCTTCGGATTGGGGGGGGCAATTGTTCTTAAAACAATAGAGAACAATACATCTAATTAAGTCATGTGATGTAGCACCATTGTTTTAAGAAATTATTGGGGGGCTTGAGCCC
>REGL01001260.1:55194-69971 GCA_004194395.1 Aurelia aurita complex sp. Pacific
GAAAAACTCGTAGGCCTAAATAGCCGAAATGAACAGAGCCAAGAAACGGAAAAGAAACGAACGTTTACTGATCTTGTTCACTGAAAATTGATCAACAGGGATCCAGATTAGAGAACTGGTCAACTAATGGGTAAGAAATTCTACAATCATTATCTTCCCTTCTCACAAAATCGGTGCATCATCGCCTATGATTTAACTAAGGAACTTCACAGCATTTGCGTTTGTTTACAATTCATAGTCCCCAAGTCCCTTTGCTTCTCTTTCTTTTTGCTGTAAGTTTGTTTCACATTGTATGTTAGACTTATTGGGCACAAATCCATTCTAATTTGAAAATTGAATCTCCAGTTCACCCATTCTTGTGAATAAGACCTGATTGCCCAAAGTTAGCTCGACATACAATGTGAAACGAACCTTAGTATTTATCAGTAGAAATTGTTCGTGTGTATTTTTCGTAGCTGCACATTTAATGTTAGTTTAGTTGCACGTTCTCTATGTTAATGACTGCAGAGTTGTCATGGTCTCTTGCACTCCGTGGTATCGTCCTTGTAGTGTAGTAAAGTAGCTCGTACGTTGTGCGTTAAGTAGTTTGTTTGTACAAATTTTTATATTGAATAAAAACAAATATTTGCGGCTTTGTCTGGTTTGATTTCAGCTCTTGAGAAGTTCCTTTGTCTACAATCCCTAATCACGTTGAATAAGTATGTTGATAAAAGCGAAGCTGATGCTATTCATACTAATACTGCCTTTCTTCCTTGGATGGTTTCTGGAGCAGCGCATGTCCATTCCCATACAAAAATTACATAGCTTTTCGGGCATTCTTTTCCTCTTCAGTCAGCAAAAGTTTGTCTTTTTCAATTCTGTCAGTGTTTCCGTTCAATGTCGTTGTCTGTGGCTACGATAAAAAGACATTTCTTCAGAATATTGGAATAAAGTTTGCAGAGACCTTTGCAACACTACCGAGTAGGTCAGACAAAAGTTCCCAATGTTGAAAATTAATAGCACCAAGAGTACTTGATGGATTAGAATAAATTGAGCGCATCTTCAAAGACTGATGCTAAGCTTCTTTGTAGAAGGCAGTCAGTATACTGGTAGATAGATAGATAGATAGATAGATAGATAGATAGATAGACCGATGTACTTTAACAATTTTCCTCGCTTTGCCATCATTACTGGAAATATGCGTAAATTCAATATTATGAAAATCTGATTGCTGCAAAATGCCGGAAATTTTCCCCTAGAAGGCATATGAAGACAAAACTTGTGAAAGTTTATGAATGTCTGCAGTATGGTATTAAGTAAAAGTTTTTCATTTTTATGGTTTACTATTAAGGCAATTGATGACCTGAGATCCTCAGGTTAGTTGGAATGTATGGTATATTATAATTTAGAAAATAGCAAAATTCTGAAAGGTCAAATGGTTGAATTATAGAGAATTAGTTGAAGGCACACTGTCGTGGCACTGATTGGATGAATCAGACAATATGAAAGAATAGAATTAGGCAGGCTTCAGTAATTTCGCTGTACACTGAAATTCACGAAGATGATAACGATCAGACTCCCTTTATTCTCGAAACAAATTATGATCTAAGAGCATAAAGACTTTATAATGATCCAGAGGCCAGGTCTTTTGTCAGGGACTTCAACATCACAACAGTGTGCCTTTGAAGTTTCTTTCAATCCATTCAATTCAAAGAAATATATCATATAGATTTACTTTACATTAACCATTTTACACAAATCACAAGATTTGGAAAAGATGCCATTAGATGATAGCTACCTCTTTCTTGCGATTCTGCATTTTATCCATAAAATTGTCTCGTTTTGATTAGGAAATCTTTGACCAAGTTCCAAGTCACAAAACGACCATGTTGATTTTTTGGTAAGTGCTATTTTTTCTTTCTTGTAGTGATGTGTAGTGTTATGCACTTTTCTCGTTTGATGTACAGCGTGCCCCAAAAAATGTGTGCCCCGTTTGTCTGAAGATTGCGACAAAACAGCAAGAGATTATCGCCAAACTTTTGCATGATGGTGCTCTTCAGATGCTCAAATAAAGTTTGCTGCTATCCCCGTAAAAATCTGTTGAAAAATGATGGAGCTATGACCTTCAGTAGACCAAATTTGCCTGATGACTGAAACCAGCGGTCGGCCATTTTGTCTGACAATTTTGCAGTGATAAGTATCTTCATGTGAAGTAGAAATAATTTCTGTGAGGTCAGAAATGGGGAACTCTCCGAAGATTATCGGAATTTTCACGAGAGCTATGACATTGGAGGCTGCTGTTTCATTTTCAATCCATGAAGCTATTTAACGCTGCAAAATAGTAAGACAAAATGGCCGACCGCTGGTTTCAGTCATCAGGCAAATTTGGTCTCCTGAAGGTCATATCTCTATCACTTTCCAACGGATTTTTATGGGCTGGTAGCTAACTTTAATTAATACCTGAAAAGCAACAATATGCAAAATTTTGGCGAGAATCTTTTCCCGTTTGGTTGCCATCTTCAAGCAAACAGGGCCCAATTTTTTGGGACACCCTGTAGTTATGTAAAGGGTTGTGCACTGGTGGAAGTGAAGGTGAAGTTGCGTTGTGGCGCAAAAAGCTGGGATCGCAGCAGTAGAGAAGACCCAATCGAGTCCGTCACCCCTTGTCATGACCTGTCGAGTGGTGGGGCTCTACTTTGGATCGAACCCTGTCCACTTGACTGTTCTAGCTGCAAAGTCAGAGGAGTACACCACTGCGCCACAACACCACACCACCACAGCACCTTTCCTGTTTGATGTATTTGTGATGAGGTAGACAGTTTTTCGCTCCATGTGGTATTTTTTTGCAGTATGGTAATAGAGTCTTTAGTTAGTAATACTTATATTGTAGGCATTCATTGAAATGTACAAAAATATTCACCTCAAGATCTACTGACATCATAAATGACTTATTTATCACTCCTCCATTGTTTTCAAGGTCCTAAAAAGTATCAAAGAACTCTCTTAAAGAACAGCCGATAAATTGCAAATACGGCATGCGCCATAAAAAAGTCCATATCAATAGCTGAGCATTAACGCTATGCTGACAAACTGCTGACAGCCCTTTGTTATCGCACAATTGTGCTAAAGTCATTAGTAGTGGAGACCAAAGACTTCTTAATCCTTGCATTATCCTCGGGAATTTCTTTGGTTTCATTTCAATAGCGATTAAATCACAGCTTTTGTTTTATGATTGAAAAGAAGATGATATTGGTAATTGGTGATGACATTTATACGGACTCAGTGCCTTTAACATTTGATTTTTGATTGATTTGATTTTATCATTTTTTACCTATGGTAATCCTTCAGTCATAATAACTGATTTAAAGGGGGCCATGCTAAAAACTTACAATAACTAATAATTCACAATGTATAAAGTATATATTAATCTAACTAAACTAAATTATTATTTACATTAAATTACAATAAATAAACAAAAAAGAAATAAAAGTAATATTTGATGATTCATTCATTGGTTCACCTCCTTTTTGAACGCTGTTAGGGTTGAAGAATTTCTAACTTCAGTGCCAAGACTGTTCCAAAGTTTGGCGCCTCGGTATGAGAAGCATTTCTGCCCCCTAGCCGATTTGGCAACCTGAGGTTGATTTCAGCGCTCCTAAGAGAATGTGCAGTAGAAATTTTGACTCTCGTAAACATGTCTTTCATATTAGAAGGCACGTCACCGTTAAGGGAGCTTCAAAATCAATTAACTCCCTAACAGTGGGCCATTTAAGCGCCCAAATAACCGGTAAAGTTCTTATAACAGGTAAGGTTATTATAACATGTAATGTTATTAAAACAGGTAAGGTTATTATAACATGCGAGGTTATTATAACAGATAATAACAATCCTTATACTACTGGTTGAGTAGAAAAGCAATTGCTAAAAATGTTATTTAATGATGAACATGACCCAATCGACTTCAAGAAGACTCTAATTTCCGCTCTGATGCTGAAGCCAGTTTTCAGAAATCCGCCCCTCCAGAAACTTATTAATTGCACTGGAACCAATCAGTCTATCCATATCCTGTACAAGTATGGCATCATTCATACTCTCGGCAATCGAAAGATGTGTTAAACAGTCTTTTTTTCACAGCTTTGGAGAAGGCACATTTCAAAATAATTTTCTGGTTTCAGAAGAATTTCATTTTCTACTCTGCAAATCTAAATATTTTGATCAAAATTTTAAATCAATAACGATTCTGTTTATTGATTCACCCGGCTGAAACCCGCATAAAAGAAGCTAGTTTTATGTGAACCTAGAGGCTGAAATTCCATGATTACAACTTTTTTAAACAAGAACCCACGAGAGGCTGAATTTTCTAAAGGTTCGTTTATGATAGTTTAATAGATGATATTTTACTTTAAAACTGCAAGATATTTCATAATTAAACTTTATTCAAACCAAAAGAAACCTATTGAAGAACTACTCAATTCATAGAAGGAATGCACTGGCATGTTTACAAAAACATTTACACTGCACCAACTACAAGCACCTTTTTAAGAACCTTACAGTGTGGACTTGAGTATATGGGATCAATTTATCAAGAACCTCATTCAGGCTGCCTCAAGAAAACCTAGGTTCCTTTATGCGGGTTTCTACTGTAGCTCGTGCAAGTGAAACAGAATTGTAAGAAAAAGATAGATTTGTGATGCTTCACCGACTCTTACGCATTTGCCAACACATAATCAACTGACAAGTTTATCCGGGGTTTTTGTTGTCGAGTAGGCTACCACATTTTTGAATTTTGTCGCAGAAAAACCGGCCAAACTTCTGACTTCAAATTTGGCATGTGTGTCCATGAACATGTAGTTTGAGTAGTGAACAATTTACATGAAAATATTTAGATTAGCGGAGAGAAAAATGAAATTCTTCTGAAACCAGTAAAATATTTTGAAATGAGCCTTCTTAAAAGCCGTGGAAAAAAATTGTTTAATACATCTTTCGATTGCCAAGAGCATGGGTGATACCATACTTTTTACAGAATTACGATAGACTAATTGGTTCCAGAGCAATTAATAAGTTTCTGAAGGGGCAGATATCTGAAAACTGGCTTTCCGTGCTCATCAGAATCACCTTAAAATTCATCGAACAGAAATTTGCTACCCTGTTTTGAAGTAATGAGGACCTTTCTCAAAAAAGCTCCTCCAGAAAACACCGAAAATAAACCTAAAGCTACGATCAACTTTTCGGCATTACGGTAATGACTTTTACGAGCATTTAATTCGTGCTATCCATTTGCGTGAATGAAGGTGTCACCCCTGGGAGTCTAAAAACATTAATCCCTGAGATTTCATCCTCCCAAGAGGATAACACGTACCAAAAACACATCATGTTCATAGCTACCGGGTACACCAAAATAAACTATGCACGTTGGGCAGGCCACAATTAATCGCACACTGGACCGATTTTGAAGATTTATGACTTAATCTAAGTAAAAAGCCTGAATTATATTCTAGGATTTGTTGCAAATTTTTTTTTTTTTCTGTTTTTAGAACTAGACGCGAGTTTCTTAAAAATGTTAGTTCTCGAAAACACTGAAAACGATCAAAAACGTCAATCAAATTCTCTATAGAATCGACATGAGTGTCCAAAGAGAAAACTTATTCGTGGTGATTTGAGATTTAGAAATCGATTATATTAGTTGTAATCTGCTGTACTAAATCCCCAAATCACCCTGAAAACAATTTCTCTTTGTTCATTAATGTTGAGTCTTTTAAAATTTGATCGATGTTTTTATCATTTTCAGTGTTTTCAAAAAGGAAAATTTTCAAATTTCAAATTTTCAAAAACTCGCTTCTAGCCCTAAAAACTGAAAACAGAAAAATTTGCAAAAAGTCCTAGAATCTAATTCAGGCTTTCAGCTAAAAACCACGTCATGAATCTTCAAAATCGGTCCAGTGTACGATTTATTGTGGCCTGTCAAATGTGCATAGTTTATTTTGGCGCACCTGGTATAAGGGAGACATTGGGAATTTTTGTCATAATATTGTTCTGTTTTCAATGTTTCTTGGAGGGGCTTTCTTGATAAAATCGCTCATAACTTCAAAGAGGAGTTGCCCATTTCAGTCAAGTAAATTTTGATATGGATTAGAATATCTCCACCATCAAATGGTGCATTGACCAATATGTCTACATTGATACACAGGGGGTAGTTGCCTTCCAGAGGGGGGTTTGTGTTTGACTAACCTGGTAGCTAAATAAATAAATAAATAAATAACGCACTTACATCTCCTAGATTGCTATCTAAGCTAGTTTCCATCACTTTGGCTCTTGGGATGCCCTCAAATGAGCTCAAATATTTTGAAGTCTTTTCCAACCTTTTCAGCGCAGGTGTGCCATCTTCTGCACCATCGTAAACATCAAGTTCATATAAATTTTTGGCATACCCGTTCCCTGGTATATTTGAATGTAAATCTCCCATGACGTCTCTGTAATACAGCACTTTTCTCTGCAACAAAAGCATGAATATTTAGTTCGTCAATTCTCCATGATGGTGGACACGAGTGTCACTTCGCATACAAGTGAGACGTGGGCCCTAATGAAACTGACACACATAGAATTGAAAGCGTTTAGCTGTGGCGCTGGAGAAGAATGTTTAATATGTAATGGACAGGTTACAAAATGAACGAATGTACCTTGAATAAGATTGGAGAGGAAGGAAAACTATATAAGAATCAATGTATCACAAATTCGTTGGATCGGGCACCATCCCAGTCACAACACACTTTTGAAACAGTACTAGATGGAAAATACATTGGCAAAGGAACAAAAGGAAGGAATCGCTGGACACTAATTGATGGAACGAAGAGTAGAAACAATTCCGAAGAATAAAAAAGGGGCCTAAAGATAGATACATTTGGAAGACTTGGATGCCATCTATGAAATTCGGAGCACTTGGTGTAATATAATACTCTGGGAATTTGAATAATTGAAGATTGAGGGAAGCAACGACAATCATTGTATACATCGTCATATTTGTACTATTTGATATTATATGTTTGACGGACCCATTTTAATCTGGGATCACTTGTCATGACACTCCAGTAGCAGTGGCGATACCTGGGATCGAGCCCTTTCCACCTGACTGCTGAGCCTGCAAAGTCAAATAATGACACCACAGCGCCACAACACCCTCGAAAACCTCTCTTGATCGGTCTTTGTTAACCATCTTCTTCTTGTTGTCCTTGTCCATGATATATTCGTACGATAGGTTTTTACACCTTTCTAAGGGACAATACGCTAAAAAAAGATGATAGGCCAATTGAAAACGTTATATGCATCTTACCCTTTGGCTGATGAGCAGTACCAATAACGCAACAACAACAACGCAGCAGATAACCAGAACAATCACCCACGTGGGTATTGATGATGATGATGTGCTCTTCCTTTGACTTGTCTTTGTCTCTACCCCCGTCACTACAAAACTGTCCTTTGTCACATTGAAAGTTCCTAACTTGCCATCTTCGATGGACTTTTCTGTAGTAACTTTTACTTTATTTGTCAATTCTTTCTGATCGGTGCCAGCAGTTTTAGTGTCGAATATAAGTTCATAGTCAACAACCACACTGCCTTTAGAGAATTTTTTGACAATTGCCATAATGAATCCTGGTAGATCTTGGTAAGTTATATTCAATGTTAATTCTACATTCAGCTTCAGTTCTTTGTATTCCGTTGAGGTTGGTTTGGTGAGATCTTGGCTAAAGACTCTCGCTGTAAGAAACAGTATACATCAAAATCAAAATGTTCCAGAGTTCCAGACACAAAAAGTTCAGACAAAAAACTTCACAAAAAATTTTAGATACACGTATTTCTTTTTATAAGAAGCTAAGGATTTGGGTCAGTACTGGAAGTTTCTTAAAATTATCAGAATTTGAGTACTCAGAGTTTCTAACGAGTTTCTTAGAGGTTCCGTGGCAACTTTTATGTTCACTACCTGTGCCCTCCTGGACATTAAAAAAAAAGATTTTTAAGCCTTTCGAATGTTTAGACATTACCCAAGTACCTTACGAGTAACATGATACAGGAAACAAGTGAAAGTAAAGTAAAAGTATGTGAAGGATTTCCTTTATAAAAATAAACAGTTTCTTAACCTATATTCTTCCAGTACTTGAGTTTCTTTTTTTTTTTGGCGATCTGAGAGTTTAACTTATTATGGGCAGTTTCTTTAAAAAAGAATACGTGTACTGCGACAAATAGGGAAACTGCTGTCGTTTTCAACTTATTCTTCAAATCTTTCCCTTGAATTCGGTTTTCTTTNGTTGAGGTTGGTTTGGTGAGATCTTGGCTAAAGACTCTCGCTGTAAGAAACAGTATACATCAAAATCAAAATGTTCCAGAGTTCCAGACACAAAAAGTTCAGACAAAAAACTTCACAAAAAATTTTAGATACACGTATTTCTTTTTATAAGAAGCTAAGGATTTGGGTCAGTACTGGAAGTTTCTTAAAATTATCAGAATTTGAGTACTCAGAGTTTCTAACGAGTTTCTTAGAGGTTCCGTGGCAACTTTTATGTTCACTACCTGTGCCCTCCTGGACATTAAAAAAAAAGATTTTTAAGCCTTTCGAATGTTTAGACATTACCCAAGTACCTTACGAGTAACATGATACAGGAAACAAGTGAAAGTAAAGTAAAAGTATGTGAAGGATTTCCTTTATAAAAATAAACAGTTTCTTAACCTATATTCTTCCAGTACTTGAGTTTCTTTTTTTTTTTGGCGATCTGAGAGTTTAACTTATTATGGGCAGTTTCTTTAAAAAAGAATACGTGTACTGCGACAAATAGGGAAACTGCTGTCGTTTTCAACTTATTCTTCAAATCTTTCCCTTGAATTCGGTTTTCTTTAGCAGGATGAAATTAATTTAAGCCGAAAATCGGCACTGAATACTTCGATCAAGAGCATCATATGTGAAAACTAAGAAAATAGTTTGGGTGCTTTTAAAGTCAATTCAGATGACAAAGTTTCAGAAGGAATCCTTACCTTCCTGCAATGTTTCAAGCTTATGTGTGGTCAAGTGAACAGACTTTCAGCTGGGTCAAAAGTAAAGGCATTATTACGCAAATGCCAGGTGTCCCATAATGATGTATTATCGTTTGATTGCTTATATCTCCATAACCAATGAACCGATTTTCAAAAACTTTGTTTTATTTGAATGCCTAAAGGCTGAATTTTATTCGAAGATGTTGGCTCTGGCTTTACGATAATGTTTTCATGTCGAAAAGGAGATGGATAAACCTGCTCAAATTCAAGCCTTAGATGGCATGCGGCCTATTTTTCCAGTCAACATCAAGAAAGTTTCCAACAATGCTATTTTGTTGTTGTCCGCCTTTGAATTATCTTTGTAGAATTCAAAAGACTGTGGTAGAGAAGAGAACACTTTTATCTCTGTAATATCAGACTTGTTTAGACCTTTTAGATAACTGGGGAGCAAAGTAAATATTTGTTAATTTGGGAAATAATTAAAATGAATTGTCACCACTCAAGATTGGATGATTGGATCAGTTCTAAAAAATAGGAACCTACATGGTGTCCCAAAAAATTTTTCGACGTTTGATTAAATATAAAAAAATAACCAAACAATGAATGGGCTCCCTGTTAACATAACCATATTGCTGAGATTTTAAATTAATTTTAGAAACCAGAAACTAGCAAATCGGCTAAATATTCACGGAATTACGAGCGTTCGAAGTTCAAGTTTGTGCGAAAGCTGAAACCAGACGCCCCTAAATTGTTACATTTCGTGAAAGTAGAATCTCGCTTATTCAAAGCAAATCAAATGGAATTTAAAAAGCACTTTTGATAAACAAGCTTTCTCTGACATTGAATCAAAAAAAAAAAAAAAAAAAAAAAAAAATTTGAGGAATCCTGTTGAGCACAATTTGGAATGGCCCCGTCTCTCATCGATTAAGTTTTCACTACATGTTTTTGGATACTTGCATTCTTAAGTAAATTTTGGCAATGGTTACAAGAATTAAATTACTTTTGAAGTTCTATTTGGTTTGTTCTGATATCAACGAGAGGTAAAACATTGGACAGCCTTCTTTTACCTCGATTTTAGAACGTCTTTTGGAAAACAGGTCAGTTAGGGAGGTCTGGTTTCAGCTTTCGCACATATTTGAACTTCAAAAGCTTGTAACTCCGTGAATTCTTAGCGGATTCGCAAGATTTTGGCGTCTAGAATTAATTTAAAATCTGAGGAACAGGGATATCTAACCAGGAGCCTGTACCTTTCATCGTTATTTCTCAACATTTAATCAAACGTCGAACAATTTTTCTGAGACACCCTGTATATAAAGCAAGGATGACAACGGTCTTAAGCAAAGAAGTAAATATTGAAAATGTTAGGCAGTTTATTCGAGGAAGGTTCTTATATCAGGGGTTTTTAGGTCCTTATTCGAGGAAGGCTCTTATGTCAGGGGTTTTTACTGTATCTTGGAAGTCATTCTTGCCTTAGGTTCTCGTTGTGTTGCGTGTCATTGGGGCCAAAAAGGGGCAATGGTTGATGATGGGTCTTAAAGTTGAATGCAATGTTTACTTACACGAAATTTTGATCTTTGCAAAGACAATAATCTCTTCTTCCTTCTTCGGCACAACCTTCCTCTCCTCTACCAGCTCGAAGCTATTTTTCTGAAACTCAATATCTGTTGGTGCTGATTTAAAAGTTTTCCCTTCAAGATGCGTCACCGAAACGTTCTGCACTTCTTCTTTAAGAGTGACTAATTTCTGATTTCTGGACTTCAGAACAACATCATATATCATTCCGGTACCAAGACGCTTGGCATCTGAAAAGCTTATCACGGAAACTGAATAATATCCCATCTTCTCTAAATGTTTTTCATAAACACCAGCCATATGAGGGACAACACGTTCTTTCAAATCATTGAAACTTTTCGAGTTTGCCTGAAGAACGCTTTCTAGGAATTCCACATTGACTTTGATAGAACAACGAATCTTCAATCTGTTATCAGGTTCCAAAGTCGGCTTCGAGGTTGTTTTGGGTTGAAGGGTGGTAGGAATTGTGGGGGGAACTGATGAAACGGGAATGACGCTTGATGATGGCCTTGGAGTGATTGGGGAGGTTGATACAGATGAGGGCTGCACTTTGATGGTGGAAGGTTGCACCTTAGAACTACCGGTTTCTGTCTTGGTCATAACAACAATACTAGAGTTTATTGTTTTTGTGACCAATAAAGAAGGCTCCAATGATGGCACATACGAACTGACCATTCTCGACACATAGAGGCTTGTTCTAACAGTGTTTACAAGCTGCGAATGGAAACTGGCAGTCTTTGTCTTAATAACAGCAGCACTACTTGGGATTATTGTTGCGTTGGTAGTCGCCGTAGGCCTTTGACTGACTGTTATTGAAATGAAAGAGCTGGCAATTTCTGTTTGATTAAGACTTGTTGTCACTGAGCTCGACGAAGTTGTGACAGATAGAGAAGCGAGACCAGATGATAGAACAAACAGACTGGTTGCCTTTGTCTCATTTGTAGCCAGACTAGCTGAGCTTTTGCTTGGAGTTACTGTGGATGATAGCTTGGCTGTCGAGGCTGGCAACGGTGTGATCGATACAGTACTGCTGCTAGACAATGCAATATGGGAACTGGTTGCCTTTGTCTCATTTGTAGCCACACTAGCTGAGCTTTTGCTTGGAGTTACTGTGGATGATAGCTTGGCTGTCGAGGATGACAACGGTGTGATCGATACAGTACTGCTGCTAGACAGTGCAATATGGGAACTGGTTGCATTTGTCTCATTTGTAGCCAGACTAGCTGAGCTTTTGCTTGGAGTTACTGTGGATGATAGCTTGGCTGTCGAGGCTGGAAACGGTGTGATCGATACAGTACTGCTGCTAGACAATGCAATATGGGAACTGGTTGCCTTTGTCTCATTTGTAGCCACACTAGCTGAGCTTTTGCTTGGAGTTACTGTGGATGATAGCTTGGCTGTCGAGGATGACAACGGTGTGATCGATACAGTACTGCTGCTAGACAGTGCAATATGGGAACTGGTTGCCGTTGTCTCATTTGTAGCCACACTAGCTGAGCTTTTGCTTGGAGTTACTGTGGATGATAGCTTGGCTGTCGAGGATGACAACGGTGTGATCGATACAGTACTGCTGCTAGACAGTGCAATATGGGAACTGGTTGCCGTTGTCTCATTTGTAGCCACACTAGCTGAGCTTTTGCTTGGAGTTACTGTGGATGATAGCTTGGCTGTCGAGGATGACAACGGTGTGATCGATACAGTACTGCTGCTAGACAGTGCAATATGGGAACTGGTTGCCGTTGTCTCATTTGTAGCCACACTAGCTGAGCTTTTGCTTGGAGTTACTGTGGATGATAGCTTGGCTGTCGAGGATGACAACGGTGTGATCGATACAGTACTGCTGCTAGACAGTGCAATATGGGAACTGGTTGCCGTTGTCTCATTTGTAGCCAGACTAGCTGAGCTTTTGCTTGGAGTTACTGTGGATGATAGCTTGGCTGTCGAGGCTGGCAACGGTGTGATCGATACAGTACTGCTGCTAGACAGTGCAATATGGGAACTGGTTGCCTTTGTCTCATTTGTAGCCACACTAGCTGAGCTTTTGCTTGGAGTTACTGTGGATGATAGCTTGGTTGTCGAGGATAACAACGGTGTGATCGATACGGTACTGCTGCTAGACAGTGCAATATGGGAACTGGTTGCCCATGTCTCAATTAAAACCACACTACCTGAAGTTCTGCTCGGTGTTATAGTGGAATACTGCAATCCAACGTCTGTTGTTGATAAGAGCAAGCTGCTCGTTTTTGTTTCATTGTGGCCTTTAGTTGCTGAGCTCAATGAAGGAGTCACATATATTTTGACAAAGCTAGATGCTGGAGCAACCAGACTGGCAGTCATTGTCTCAATTAGAGCCACACTAGTTAAACTCTGGCTTGGTGTCGCAGTGGAAGATTGCACTTGAAAGTCTGTTGTTGACAAGAACACGATGCTGGTCTTTGTTTGGTTGAGCTTTTTAGTTTCTGAGCTCGAAGAGGGTGTGACAGAGACTTCAAAAAGACTAGATGCTGGAGCAATTGAGCTGGCAGTCCTTGCTTCGCTAAGCGCCACATTTGATGAACTTATGCTTGGTGTTACAGTGGTAGATTGTCCTTCCATGTCCATTGTTGACAAATACAAGGTGCTGGTCTCAATTTCATTGACTGATTTAGTGGCTAAGCTTGAAGAGGGTGTCGTAGATGATGGCACAATTGGACTCACAGTCATTGTTTCACGATCCACGCTAGCTGAACCTTCGTTTGGTGTAACAGAGGAAGATGGCACTTCGATACCCACGGTTGAAAGATAAGAGCTGCTCAGTATTGTTTCAATAATTCCAAAATCGACAGAGCTTGATGAAGGTGTCACAGAGACAGAGATGGAGCCAGTTGATGGAACATAGAAGGTGGAAGCCAGTGTCCCATTCATAGCTACGATAACTGAGCTCTGATTTGGCACTAAAGTTGACGAAAGAACTTCAAAATCAGACAATGACATTTGCGAGCTGCTGTATACGTCGATAACGCTTAATGACGATGTGACAGATACCGATCCACTGACCGAAGGTATTATAGATGACGAATGAGCATCCAGGCTGACTGATGTTGTGGTAGAGTTGACGATAGTTGTCTTAATGAGAGCTGTAATGTTTGTTGACTGAGTTACAGATGACGGGGTTACTTTGATGCTTTCTGATGCCATCTCAGTCATACTTGACATTGTCTGGTCAGCTGAGCTACCTGATGATGCTGGATGTATACTTGTTGAAACAGACAACTGTGATGCAGGTGCTGATGCTGATGGCATTACTGTGCCAGTTGTCTGCAAAGTTGACAGGGTACTTAATATCGTATTGGTCGAGAATCCGGCAGGGCTTGACAAAGGCGATATCGCTGTCTGATCAATAACGCTGCCTGACGATTCTGAAACAGACAACTGTGACCCATTTGCTGATGCTGATGGCATTACTGTGCCAGTTGTTTGCAAAGTTGACAAGGAACCTGGTATCGTAGTTGTCGATAATCTTGCAGGGCTTGACAAAGGTGATATCGCTGTCTGATCAACAACGCTGCCTGATGATGCTGGAGTTATACTTGTTGACACAGACAACTGTGATGCAGATGTTGATGCTGATGACATTACTGTGCCAATTGTCTGCAAAGTTGACAAGGAACCTGATATCGTAGTTGTCGATAATCTTGCAGGGCTTGACAAAGTTGATATCGCTGTCTGATCAACAACGCTGCCTGATGATGCTGAAACAGACAACTTTGATCCATTTGCTGATGCTGATGGCATTACTGTGCCAGTTGTTTGCAAAGTTGACAAGGAACCTGATATCGTATTGGTCGAGGCAGGGCTTGACAAAGCTGATATCGCTGTCTGATCAACAACGCTACCTGATGATGCTGGAGTTATACTTGTTGACACAGACAACTGTGATGCATTTGCTGATGCTGATGGCATTACAGTTCCAGTTGTTTGCAAAGTTGACAAGGAACCTGATATCGTATTGGTCGAGAATCCGGCAGGGCTTGACAAAGGCGATATCGCTGTCTGATCAACAACGCTGCCTGATGATGCTGGAGTTATACTTGTTGACACAGACAACTGTGATGCAGATGTTGATGCTGATGACATTACTGTACCGGTTGTCTGCAAAGTTGACAAGGAACCTGATATCGTATTGGTCGATAATCCAGCAGGGCTTGACAAAGGTGATATTGATG
>REGL01001261.1:5046-51748 GCA_004194395.1 Aurelia aurita complex sp. Pacific
AATTCATTCAAATCAAGGTATATTCTTTGAAACATTTGAAACCTCATTAGATTAATGAGGTTGAAGTGATAGTAAACTTGTCGAGAGAATATGAAGTTAGAGCACAGTTCTTGGTTGAAATCTTATGATTTGAATATCAATTCATTCAAATCGAGGTATATTCTTCGAAACATTTGAAAACTCATCAGGTTAATGAGGTTCAAATGATAGTAAACTTGTCAAGAGAAAATGATGCCAGAAACCAGTCGATGAAATCCTATGAATTTATATTGAATGCATTGGTTATGAAGCTTTGCTTGATTCAATTCATTCAAATCAAGGTATATTCTTTGAAACATTTGAAACCTCATCAGGTTAATGAGGTTCAAATGATAGTAAACTTGTCAAGAGAAAATGAAGCCAGATCACAGTCTCTGGGTGAAATCTTAAGAATATATATTGAATACATCGGTTATGAAGCTTTGTTTGATTCAACTCATTCAAATCGATTAATATTCTTTGAAACATTTGAAACCTCATCAAGTTAATGAGGTTGAAGTGATAGTAAACTTATCGAGAGAAATTGAAGGCAGATCACAGTCTATTGTTGAAAACTGATGAATTGATATTGAATACATCGTTTATGAAGCTTTGTTTGATTAAATTCATTCAAATCGAGGTATATTCTTTGATACATTTGAAACCTCATTAGGTTAATGAGGTTGAAGTGATAGTAAACTTGTCGAGAGAAAATGAAGTTACAGCACAGTTTATGGTTGAAATCTTATGATTTGAATATCAATTCATTCAAATCGATGTGTATTTATTGAAACATTTGAAACCTCATCAGGTTAATGAGGTTCAAATGATAGTAAACTTGTCAAGAGAAAATGAAGCCAGAAACCAGTCTATGGGTGAAATCTTATGAATTTATATTGAATGCATTTGTTATGAAGCTTTGCTTGAGTCAATTCATTCAAATCAAGGTCTGTTCTTTCAAACATTTTAAACCTCATTAGGTTAATGAGGTTGAAGTGATAGTAAACTAGTCGAGAGAAAATGAAGTTACAGCACAGTTTATGATTGAAATCTTATGATTTGAATATCAATTCATTCAAATCGATGTGTATTTATTGAAACATTTGAAACCTCATCAGGTTAATGAGGTTCAAATGATAGTAAACTTGTCAAGAGAAAATGAAACCAGAAACCAGTCTATGGTAGAAATCTTATGAATATATATTGAATGCATTTGTTATGAAGCTTTGCATGATTCAATTCATTCAGATCAAGGTCTATTCTTTGAAAAATTTGAAACCTCATTAGGTTAATGAGGTTCAAATGATAGTAAACTTGTCAAGAGAAAATGAAGCCAGATCACAGTCTATGGTTGAAAACTTATTAATTGATATTGAATGCATCGTTTATGAAGCTTTGTTTGATTCAACTCATTCAAATCGAGGAATATTCTTTGAAACATTTCAAACCCCATCAGATTAATGAGGTTCAAATGATAGTAAACTTGTTAAGAGAAAATGAAGCCAGATCACAGTCTATGGTTGAAAACTTATGAATTGATATTGAATACATCGTTTATTAAGCTTTCTTTGAATAAATTCATTCAAATCGAGGAATATTCTTTTAAACATTTGAAACCTCATTAGGTTAATGAGGTTGAAGTAAAAGTAAACTTGTCGAGAGAAAATGAGGTTACAGCACAGTTTATGGTTGAAATCTTATGATTTGAATATCAATTCATTCAAATCGATGTGTATTTATTGAAACATTTGAAACCTCATCAGGTTAATGAGGTTCAAATGATAGTAAACTTGTCAAGAGAAAATGAAGCCAGATCACAGTCTCTGGTTGAAATCTTAAGAATATATATTGAATACATCGGTTATGAAGCTTTGTTTGATTCAACTCATTCAAATCGAGGAATATTCTTTCAAACATTTGAAACCTCATCAAATTAATGAGGTTGAAGTGATAGTAAACTTGTCGAGAGAAAATGATGCCAGATCACAGTCTATGGTTGAAAACTTATGAATTGATATTGAATGAAGCTTTGTTTTTGTTTTGAAGTTTATGAAGCTTTGTTTGATTAAATTCATTCAAATCGAGGTATATTGTTTGAAACATTTCAAACCTCATCAGGTTAATGAGGTTCAAATGATAGTAAACTGATTAAGAGAAAATGAAGCCAGATCACTGTCTATGGTTGAAAACGTACGAATTGATATTGAATGCATCGTTTATGAAGCTTTGTTTGATTAAATTCATTCAAATTGAGGTATATTCTTTGAAACATTTGAAACCTCATCAGGTTAATGAGGTTGAAGTGATAGTAAACTTGTCGAGAGAAATTGAAGGCAGATCACAGTCTATGGTTGAAAACTGATGAATTGATATTGAATACATCGTTTATGAAGCTTTGTTTGATTAAATTCATTCAAATTGAGGTATATTCTTTGAAACATTTGAAACCTCATCAGGTTAATGAGGTTGAAGTGATAGTAAACTTGTCGAGAGAAATTGAAGGCAGATCACAGTCTATTGTTGAAAACTGATGAATTGATATTGAATACATCGTTTATGAAGCTTTGTTTGATTAAATTCATTCAAATCAAGGTATATTCTTTGATACATTTCAAACCCCATCAGATTAATGAGGTTCAAATGATAGTAAACTTATTAAGAGAAAATGAAGCCAGATCACTGTCTATGGTTGAAAACTTACGAATTGATATTGAATACATTGGTTATGAAGCTTTCTTTGATTAAATTCATTCAAATCGAGGTATATTCTTTGAAACATTTAAAACCTCATTAGGTTAATGAGGTTGAAGTAAAAGTAAACTTCTCGAGAGAAAATGAAGTTACAGCACAGTTTATGGTTGAAATCTTATGATTTGATATCAATTCATTCAAATCGATGTGTATTTATTGAAACATTTGAAACCTCATCAGGTTAATGAGGTTCAAATGATAGTAAACTTGTCGAGAGAAAATGAAGCCAGATCACAGTCTATGGTTGAAAACTTATGAATTGATATTGAATGCATCGTTTATGAAGCTTTGTTTGATTAAATTCATTCAAATCGATGTGTATTTATTGAAACATTTGAAACCTCATCAGGTTAATGAGGTTCAAATGATAGTAAACTTGTCGAGAGAAAATGAAGCCAGATCACAGTCTATGGTTGAAAACTTATGAATTGATATTGAATGCATCGTTTATGAAGCTTTGTTTGATTAAATTCATTCAAATCGAGGTATATTGTTTGAAACATTTCAAACCTCATCAGGTTAATGAGGTTCAAATGATAGTAAACTTGTTAAGAGAAAATGAAGCCAGATCACAGTCTATGGTTGAAATCTTATGAATTGATAATGAATAGATCGAATATGAAACTTGGTTTGATTCAATTCAGTCAAAACGATGTGTATTTTTTGAAACATTTGAAACCTCATCAGGTTAATGAGGTTCAAATGATAGTAAACTTGTCAAGAGAAAATGAAGCCAGAACACAGTCTATGGTTGAAATCTTATGAATTTATATTGAATACATCGGTTATGAAGCTTTGTTTGATTCAATTCATTCAAATCGAGGTATATTCTTTGAAACATTTGAAACCTCATCAGGTTAATGAGGTTCAAATGATAGTAAACTTGTCAAGAGAAAATGAAGCCAGAACACAGTCTATGGTTGAAATCTTATGAATTTATATTGAATACATCGGTTATGAAGCTTTGTTTGATTAAATTCATTCAAATCGAGGTATATTCTTTGAAACATTTGAAACCTCATCAGGTTAATGAGGTTCAAATGATAGTAAACTTGTGAAGAGAAAATGAAGCCAGAACACAATATATGGCTGAAATCTTATCAATTGATAATGAACACATTGAGAATGAAACTTGGTTTGATTAAATTCATTCAAATCGAGGTATATTCTTTGAAACATTTGAAACCTCATCAGGTTAATGAGGTTCAAATGATAGTAAACTTGTCAAGAGAAAATGAAGCCAGAACACAATCTATGGCTGAAATCTTATGAATTGATAATGAACACATTGAGAATGAAACTTGGTTTGATCAAATTCATTCAAATCGAGGTATATTCTTTGAAACATTTGAAACCTCATCAGGTTAATGAGGTTCAAATGATAGTAAACTTGTCAAGAGAAAATGAAGCCAGAACACAATCTATGGCTGAAATCTTATGAATTGATAATGAACACATTGAGAATGAAACTTGGTTTGATCAAATTCATTCAAATCGAGGTATATTCTTTGAAACATTTGAAACCTCATCAGGTTAATGAGGTTCAAATGATAGTAAACTTGTCAAGAGAAAATGAAGCCAGAACACAATCTATGGCTGAAATCTTATGAATTGATAATGAACACATTGAGAATGAAACTTGGTTTGATCAAATTCATTCAAATCGAGGTATATTCTTTGAAACATTTGAAACCTCATCAGGTTAATGAGGTTCAAATGATAGTAAACTTGTCAAGAGAAAATGAAGCCAGAACACAATCTATGGCTGAAATCTTATGAATTGATAATGAACACATTGAGAATGAAACTTGGTTTGATCAAATTCATTCAAATCGAGGTATATTCTTTGAAACATTTGAAACCTCATCAGATTAAGGAGGTTCAAATGATAGTAAACTTGTCAAGAGAAAATGAAGGCAGAACACAGTCTATGGTTGAAAAACCTGATGAATTGATATTGAATACATCGGTTATGAAGCTTTGTTTGATTCAACTCATTCAAATCGAGGAATATTCTTTGAAACATTTGAAACCTCATCAAGTTAATGAGGTTGAAGTGATAGTAAACTTATCGAGAGAAATTGAAGGCAGATCACAGTCTATGGTTGAAAACTGATGAATTGATATTGAATACATCGTTTATGAAACTTTGTTTGATTAAATTCATTCAAATCGAGGAATATTCTTTGAAACATTTGAAACCTCATTAGGTTAATGAGGTTGAAGTAAATGTAAACTTGTCGAGAGAAAATGAAGTTACAACACAGTTTATGGTTGAAATCTTATGATTTGAATATCAATTCATTCAAATCGATGTGTATTTATTGAAACATTTGAAACCTCATCAGGTTAATGAGGTTCAAATGATAGTAAACTTGTCAAGAGAAAATGAAGCCAGATCACAGTCTCTGCTTGAAATCTTAAGAATATATATTGAATACATCGGTTATGAAGCTTTGTTTGATTCAACTCATTGAAATCGAGGAATATTCTTTGAAACATTTGAAACCTCTTCAAGTTAATGAGGTTGAAGTGATAGTAAACTTATCGAGAGAAATTGAAGGCAGATCACAGTCTATGGTCGAAAACTGATGAATTGATATTGAATACATCGGTTATGAAGCTTTGTTTGATTAAACTCATTCAAATCGAGGAATATTCTTTGAAACATTTGAAACCTCATCAAGTTAATGAGGTTGAAGTGATAGTAAACTTGTCGAGAGAAAATGAAGCCAGATCACAGTCTATGGTTGAAAACTTATGAATTGATATTGAATACATCGTTTATGAAGCTTTGTTTGATTAAATTCATTCAGATCGAGGTATATTGTTTGAAACATTTGAAACCTCATCAGGTTAATGAGGTTCAAATGATAGTAAACTTGTCAAGAGGAAAAGAAGGCAGAGCACAGTCTATGGTTGAAATCTTATGAATTTATATTGAATACATCGGTTATGAATCTTTGTTTGATTAAATTCATTCAAATCAAGGTATATTCTTTGAAACATTTGAAACCTCATCAGGTTAATGAGGTTCAAATGATCATAAACTTGTGAAGAGAAGATGAAGCCAGAACACAGTCTATGGTTGAAATATTATGAATTTTTATTGAATACATCTAATATGAAGCTTTGTTTGATTAAATTCATTCAAATCAAGGTATATTCTTTGAAACATTTGAAACCTCATCAGGTTACTGAGGTTCAAATGATAGTAGACTTGTTAAGAGAAAATTAAGCCAGATCACAGTCTATGGTTGAAAACTTATGAATTGATATTGAATACATCGTTTATGAAGCTTTGTTTGATTAAATTCATTCAAATCAAGGTATATTCTTTGAAACATTTGAAACCTCATCAGGTTAATGAGGTTCAAATGATTATAAACTTGTCAAGAGAAAATGAAGCAAGAACACAGTCTATGGTTGAAATATTATGAATTTATATTGAATACATCTAATATGAAGCTTTGTTTGATTAAATTCATTCAAATCAAGGTATATTCTTTGAAACATTTGAAACCTCATCAGGTTAATGAGGTTCAAATGATAGTAAACTTGTCAAGAGAAAATGAAGCCAGAACACAGTCTATGGTTGAAATCTTATGAATTTATATTGAATACATCGGTTATGAAGCTTTGTTTGATTAAATTCATTCAAATCGAGGTATATTCTTTGAAACATTTGAAACCTCATCAGGTTAATGAGGTTCAAATGATAGTAAACTTGTCAAGAGAAAATGAAGCCAGAACACAGTCTATGGTTGAAATCTTATGAATTTATATTGAATACATCGGTTATGAAGCTTTGTTTGATTAAATTCATTCAAATCGAGGTATATTCTTTGAAACATTTGAAACCTCATCAGGTTAATGAGGTTCAAATGATAGTAAACTTGTCAAGAGAAAATGAAGCCAGAACACAGTCTATGGTTGAAATCTTATGAATTTATATTGAATACATCGGTTATGAAGCTTTGTTTGATTCAATTCATTCAAATCGAGGTATATTCTTTGAAACATTTGAAACCTCATCAGGTTAATGAGGTTCAAATGATAGTAAACTTGTCAAGAGAAAATGAAGCCAGAACACAGTCTATGGTTGAAATCTTATGAATTTATATTGAATAGATCGGTTATGAAGCTTTGTTTGATTAAATTCATTCAAATCGAGGTATATTCTTTGAAACATTTGAAACCTCATCAGGTTAATGAGGTTCAAATGATAGTAAACTTGTCAAGAGAAAATGAAGCCAGAACACAGTCTATGGTTGAAATCTTATGAATTTATATTGAATAGATCGGTTATGAAGCTTTGTTTGATTAAATTCATTCAAATCGAGGTATATTCTTTGAAACATTTGAAACCTCATCAGGTTAATGAGGTTCAAATGATAGTAAACTTGTCAAGAGAAAATGAAGCCAGAACACAGTCTATGGTTGAAATCTTATGAATTTATATTGAATAGATCGGTTATGAAGCTTTGTTTGATTAAATTCATTCAAATCGAGGTATATTCTTTGAAACATTTGAAACCTCATCAGGTTAATGAGGTTCAAATGATAGTAAACTTGTCAAGAGAAAATGAAGCCAGAACACAGTCTATGGTTGAAATCTTATGAATTTATATTGAATAGATCGGTTATGAAGCTTTGTTTGATTAAATTCATTCAAATCGAGGTATATTCTTTGAAACATTTGAAACCTCATCAGGTTAATGAGGTTCAAATGATAGTAAACTTGTCAAGAGAAAATGAAGCCAGAACACAGTCTATGGTTGAAATCTTATGAATTTATATTGAATAGATCGGTTATGAAGCTTTGTTTGATTAAATTCATTCAAATCGAGGTATATTCTTTGAAACATTTGAAACCTCATCAGGTTAATGAGGTTCAAATGATAGTAAACTTGTCAAGAGAAAATGAAGCCAGAACACAGTCTATGGTTGAAATCTTATGAATTTATATTGAATAGATCGGTTATGAAGCTTTGTTTGATTAAATTCATTCAAATCGAGGTATATTCTTTGAAACATTTGAAACCTCATCAGGTTAATGAGGTTCAAATGATAGTAAACTTGTCAAGAGAAAATGAAGCCAGAACACAGTCTATGGTTGAAATCTTATGAATTTATATTGAATACATCGGTTATGAAGCTTTGTTTGATTCAATTCATTCAAATCGAGGTATATTCTTTGAAACATTTGAAACCTCATCAGGTTAATGAGGTTCAAATGATAGTAAACTTGTCAAGAGAAAATGAAGCCAGAACACAGTCTATGGTTGAAATCTTATGAATTTATATTGAATACATCGGTTATGAAGCTTTGTTTGATTAAATTCATTCAAATCGAGGTATATTCTTTGAAACATTTGAAACCTCATCAGGTTAATGAGGTTCAAATGATAGTAAACTTGTCAAGAGAAAATGAAGCCAGAACACAGTCTATGGTTGAAATCTTATGAATTTATATTGAATACATCGGTTATGAAGCTTTGTTTGATTAAATTCATTCAAATCGAGGTATATTCTTTGAAACATTTGAAACCTCATCAGATTAATGTGGTTCAAATGATAGAAAACTTGTCAAGAGAAAGTGAAGCCAGATCACTGTCCATGCTTGAAAACTTATGAATTGATATTGAATACATGGGTTATGAAGCTTTGTTTGATTCAATACATTCAAATCGAGGTATATTCTTTGAAACATTTGAAACCTCATCGGATTAATGAGGTTGAAGTGATAGTGAACTTGTCGAGAGAAAATGAAGCCAGATGACAGTATATGGTTGAAAATTTATTAATTGATATTGAATACATCGTTTATGAAGCTTTGTTTGATTAAATTCATTCAAATCGAGGTATAATCTTTGAAGCATTTGAAACCTCATCAGATTAATGAGGTTCAAATGATAGTAAACTTGTTAAGAGAAAATGAAGCCAGATCACAGTCTATGGTTGAAAGCTTATGAATTGATATTGAATACATCGTTTATGAAGCTTTGTTTGACGAAATTCATTCAAATCGAGGTATATTCTTTGAAACATTTGAAATCTCATCAGGTTAATGAGGTTCAAATGATAGTAAACTTGTCAAGAGAAAAAGAAGCCAGAACACAGTCTATGGTTGAAATCTTATGAATATATATTGAATACATCGGTTATGAAGCTTTGTTTGATTAAAAAGGTATATTCTTTGAAACCTTTGAAACCTCATTAACCTGATGAGGTTCAAATGATAGTAAACTTGAAAAGAGAAAATGAAGCCAGAACACAGTCTATGGTTGACATTTTATGAATTTATATTAAATACATCGGTTGTGAAGCTTTCTTTGATTAAATTCATTCAAATCGAAGTATATTCTTTGAAACATTTGAAACCTCATCAGGTTAATGATGCTCGAGTGATAGTAAACTTCTCAATATAAAATGAAGTCAGGATACAGTTTCTCTTCTTGCCTTGATACGTCCAATTACAATTGGTTTTTTCAGTTACCAGTTACTTTTCATAGTTACTCAGTAACCCTGAAACTACACAACAGTAAAAGTTCAATACCTCTGCAATTAACATAGCTACAGTAGTCTGGTTAACTTTTTGGAACTCAACATTTAATTTTGCATCAAAACATTGCTATAACAAATCAATTAGCGATTCTCTATAAATTCTCAGCCTTATTGGAATAGATGTTTTTCTTTAGTAGTGATTCTCTACAAAATTCTCACATCTATTTCAATCTGTTGGGTTAAAGCTGAATATCTATTCTCCTTAAACAATTACAGCAGTCTAAGTGACATTTTTGAACTCAGCATTCAATTGTGCTTCGAAATATTGCTATAACAGATCAATAAGTGATTCTCAATACATTTCTAAGCCTTATTGGAATATATCTTTCCCTGTTGTAGTTTTGTGTTCTAGTGTTTTTCTTCCCCCAGTAGATTAGATTTCTTCCCCTGGTATATGGATTTTCTTTTCATCTGATACATTTTGAAACATTTGAAACCTCATGAGATTAACGATGCTCGAGTGATAATAAACTTGTTAAGAGAAAATGAAGTTAGGACACAGTCGATGGTTGAAATGTTGTGAATTGATAATGAATAGATCCGATATGAAACTTGGTTTGTTGCTATTCAGTTAAAATGAGTTATATTTTTCAAAACATTTGAAACCTCATCAGGTTAATGATGCTCGAGAGATAGTAAACTTTTGCAGAAAAAATGAAGTCAGGACACAGTCGATGGTTGAATTGTTGTGAATTGATAATGAATAGATCGGATATGGAACTTGGCTTGATGCAATTCAATCAAAAACGAGCTAGATTTGCTAAAACATTTGAAACCTCACAGTTAAAGTAAACTTCAGAATTTGTTTCCTTCCAAACGATGCGTTATCCAGTTCTAGAAAAAATTGATCAAAATTTTCCCCCAAAACATGAAAATTTGACTAAAGTAGAACCCGATCTAGCAAAATTTCCTCTGCCTACATGTTTTGACAACTACGTAGATCCAGAAAAATTGCCTTCTTTTGATACCTCACTCTAGAAAAGATAAGGGAAAGTGATTCCCTGAAAAACGGCACATCCCCGTCGGAAAAATATATTTAGTAAGTACCCCATAATAGTTTAGTCAAGGAATATTCCTTTGGGAAAAGGCAGTTTACTGTTGCCCAGCCAACCCAACCGTCCGATTTTTAAGAGGAAACTGGGACTGAGGTAGTTAGTCTAAGTCCACATCAGTTCCTTTCCTTTGTGAACTCGTATCGAAGCNGAAAATTTGACTAAAGTAGAACCCGACTTAGCAAAATTTCCTCTGCCTACATGTTTTGACAACTAGATCCAGAAAAATTGCCTTCTTTTGATACCTCACTCTAGAAAAAATAAGGGAATGTGATTCCCTGAAAAACAGCACATCCCCTTCGGAAAAATATATCTAGTAAGTACCCCATATTTTAGTCAAGGAATATTTCTTTGGGAAAAGACAGTTTACTGTTGCCCAGCCAACCCAACCGTCCGATTTTTAAGAGGAAACTGGGACTGAGGTAGTTAGTCTAAGCCCACCTCTGTTCCTTTGTGAACTCGTATCGAAGCAGATTACCCAAACAACAACAACAAAACAAAAGAACATTGGACTCCAGGCAAAAAGATGGCGGTGGAAACGAAAATATGCTGAAGTATGAATTTGTGGCTACAAATGCAAATATCCAAGACCACAATGCGCTACAATTATGTTAGAATTGCATCTTTTGGTTAGCTGGTTGATCAGAAAGGGCCTGAGGTCCTCAAAGATCGAGATATTTATGCAAAGCCGTCGATAAGAGGTGTTATCTCATTTTTAGGCCTGCCGCGATGAGTTGAGAGTTTATGCAGTTGAATGAACCATGGCCACGCAACAAGGCGGATCAAACAAGCTAGGACTGCTAGGCATCGATCTTGGAGAACGGGAAAATGAATTTGACAATAATGGCTGGGCTCATATCCACCATGCAGCCTTTAATGGTTATCAGAAGAGTGTTCTACGATTTGTGAATACCAAACCAGACAGGCTTGAAATATTGACAGACGATGAGCAAGATCTCACACCGCTGTTAGTAGCTTGCATTAGTGGACAGCAGGAATCAGTTGAGACGCTCTTAGAGCTTGGAGCTAATGTCAAGGCAACTGACAGGAAGATGCGAGGGATTGTAGAACTTTCATCTGTGAATGGAAACACACATCTTCTGGAATATTTCATTGATAATGACAAGGGAATAAATGTGTTTGAGATGCTTTACAAATGTCTGTCAGGAAATGATGGAGGTGATCTAGAGCTTGCTGCATGTCATTCATTGCTTGCATTGTCCAACAACAATCTTTACTGTGATAATATTGTCCAAAGCAATGGAATAAAAGCACTATTCAAGTATTTAAATTCTTCTTTTGCCAGCGAAACATCCAAGGATATTTGCTTAGATATCATTTTAAGTGTGCTTGATGTTATCTTAATTCAAGACCAGATTTTAGAAAATAAAGGACTTGAAATTCTGGTCGCTAATCTTTCAAATAAGTCACTATCAACAAGTTTTAAAGCTGTCAAAATATTGGGAATCCTAGCAGCATATGCTGGTCAAGAAATCAAGCATAAATTTGAAGAACTAAATGGATTGGTATCTTTGGTAGAATTGCTAAAGAATGGCAAGGATGACATTGATCTATCATTAGAGTGTTTAAACACATTGATTATTTTGATAGCGGATGACCCAAAAATGCAGAATAGCTTCAATGTGCAAGCTGAAGGGCTATCATTGCTAAACGATATCATAAACAAAGCTGTGAATGATCCTCAGTTTCATATTTCAGCTATAAAAACTTTGGTTGCAGTAGTTAGTAGTAACAGAACCACACAGATTGCGTTTGCAGAGCTTGACAATTTTGTTGGGTTGATAAATCTTTTGAAATCTAAATCAAATGAATGTGTTGTCAATACTGTGATTGCCATCCAAAGTCTTACTTATAACAATGAACAGAATCAAGAACTCTTCATAAAACATGGTGCGATAAACCTGCTCTCTAGAATCTTGAAAAGAAGCAGACAGATAGAAGCTAAAAGTGCAACTGCTAGTGCTCTGTGGGCTATAGCTGGTGAAAAGTTTCATCAAAGAAGAGCCATTGCCACTTTTATGGGTGTAAGCACATGCGTTGAATTTCTAGGAAGCTCTGTCCCAAGCAAATTAAATTTTTATGGATCAGAAGCCCTGCAAACTTTGACGAAAGGTGTTGGAAAAGAGATTGAAGAAATTGCAAATGCTGGTGGTGTCCAAAGGATTTTACACATTATAGCAAATGCTAACACACCTTCATATGTTGCAGTTAGCATGCTACAATCATTGAGAGCTCTTTGCATAGCTCCTGGCTATTTCCCACATCTTGCCAATCAGAAAACATCTATTGCTGAAGGTGCACCTAGAATCATTTTGAATTTTGCAAGAAATGCTGCGACTGAAGCTGAGCAAGCAGAGTCATATTACTCATTAGGAGCTGTGGCCTATGGGAACCGAGACAGTATGTCATCAATACTCAATACATCGGATTTCAGCTATATAGAGATTCTAAGGCTTCTTTACAGTAGCAGTAATTATGTAAAGGAAATAAGTGGCAGTGCATTAGCATTGTTTGCATTTAACAATAGAAAACAACTCAAGGGAATTGCATACTCAGGTGGGATTCCCTACCAGCACTTTGTGCCATTTTTGACATCAGAGGATAAATCCTGTGTGGCATATACTGCCTTCCAAATTGCTGTCCTGTCCAAAATAATCCCAGATGAAACTCCAGCGTTGTCATCAGCAACAGGCATCAAAATCTTAGTTGATTTATTGAACAACGACAATGAAGAAATCCAAGCGCTAAGTGGCAATCTACTATGTGGTCTTGCAAACTTAAAATCTGGTGTTCCAAATGCTATCATTTCAATTGGAACAATCAAGAAGTTGTGCAAGCTACTGATTAGCCAATTTGACATTGTCCAAGCAAGTGCTGCAGTAACCTTGTGCCAACTAAGCCAGCAGCCAGAAGGTCAGAGGCAGCTTCTCAATGCTTGCAGGCTGGACCCATATCTATTCAAAGTCTTACAGAAGTTCCCTCACAGGATCAAACTACCAAAGGAGTTCCTCAAAAGATGGAAACACAATAAAGATATTGGATTGCCACCTATCAGGTAAATATTTCTTTTCTTTGGATGTAAAAACAAACAAATTATTTTATGATTTTAGAATTTTTTTTGCAGTAAACTCAAAATATTCTATTTCATATCTACTCACAGTAGCATTCTCCTTTCTGTCAATGATACCATACACATTTGGAAATGTGTATCATTTGTTTGCCATTTTTGTGGAATGGCTTGATCTAGGTTTTTGTCAATTTTAGCTGACTTTTCCCAGCTGAGTTCATTCATAATTTGGAAAAAATTATGTTCAATTAGATTTTGATGGATGCAAGCTCTTGAATCTATGGCAGGTTTTCATTTTCAATCAACTGAATAACAGAAAGCGTTTTTACCTCCCACTGCAATGATCAGACAGTATGGTTGTGTATTTCCTAAAAAATTGTGGTCAGCTTGTGCTGTGGCTGTGAAAAAGCTGTAAAATAGCTTGTCTCGCTTATTGATACAAATTCATTGGATTTGCTTCAGTTAGGGTTTGATATGTTTTCTGAATCAATGTAACAAGTGGTTACTGACTTATGGAAGATATTGAAATCAAGTTGTAAGAACTTCTTTGACTTTCTTGTGCCATGAATCAGTAACCACTTGTCACATTTAGGCCCCGTTCACACAGCTCCGTTTTTGTACAAAAACGGAGAGAAAACCCTCCATTTTTGTGAAAAGGTTCACACTGATCCGCCCAAAAACGCCACAAAAACGGAGGTTTTCGAAAACGCTATCAAAAGTGGATATTCACAAAAACGGAGGTTTTTGAAAACGCACTTGATCAATGTGAACGCACAAAAACGGTGGTTTTTGAAAACGCTCCAATATTCAACAATGAATTTCACAAAAACAGAGCAATGTGAACGCACATTGCGGAGGTTTTTCTCTCCGTATTTGTTATCGGGCGGATCAATTTGAAAGGACAAAAACGGATGTTTTCCCCTCCGTTTTTGTACAAAAACGGAGCAATGTGAACGGGTAGCTTGGATGCCACAAAAACGGACACTAAAAAAACGGAGAAGTGTGAAGGGGACCTTACTCAAACAACACATCAAACTCCAAGTTGAAGCTGATCCTTCGCAAGGACATCCTTCGCAACTTTATCAAGAACAAGGAGATCTACTGGGTGAGTCAAGAAAAAGAATCCCCGTTTGAAAGGTCACGGCTTCCTGAATTAAGACGATGATATTGGCAAATATATAGCGTAAAGGGGCTCCGTCGTCATACAGTAAACAAATCCGTAAACTCACACGTGTCGGGGATTATCCCTTGTTCATCCATTGTTCTCTGCAGCTTGTTTGGTGGCTTCACCCAAGCCACCAAAAAGTGACCGTTAAAAATCCACTTATATCCGAGCAATCATACAAGATATGAATGTTTCGTTTGTTCCTTAGTGAAATACAATGATTAATGCCCAAACAGCAACTTTCATTTCGAAAAAAATACGAAAATCCTGTGTGATATCATATCACCTTTCAAAAAACTGCAAAAATCATCAATTTGTTTACATTTTGACGACGGAGCCCCTTTAATGGTAGACATGCTCAAATCCATTTTAAACTTTACCTTACTGAAATCGGCTACTCCGTTCTGAATTTATGAGGGATTTTCTTCTGCAGAGACGTATGCACTCTTTAGCATGTGCTACCCTCTTGCTATCAACCAGGGCTAAAAAAAGACGAAGTAGCGTTGTAGCGGCGCTACCAGGAAGGTAGCTGAAATACTCAAATTTCCAAGGAAGGATGAAGGGAAAGGAAAAAAGAAACGGAAGAAGAGGGAAAAGAGAGGAAGACACGAAGGAAGGGAACGAAATGAAAAGGACAGAAAGAAGGACAGAAAGGACATGGGATAGAATTGGGCAGTATATTAAGAAAGAACAAGATAGTACGTAAGAACAAACAAAGGTGCTTAGCTTGCTACCGTGAAGGAAAAGATGTTTTTGAACCCTGGGATCAACATTCTTCTCACTGGTATCAACAACTTATTAAGGGGGTTCCATTCAATATATTATGTATTCATGTATTTTGTCCACATGAGTGTCATCATTTTTAGGAAGAAAACCAAGGAAAATTTGCTCATTGTTTTCACTCGTTTTTGCAGGTATTTAAGAAGGGGATTTCTTCAGAAAAGCTCCCATATCAACGGGAAGGAATGGCCGATTAAAGCCGGGTGAATTACTCAACCTAATTCAACATATTGGCAATAAAACACGGGAGCTTTCAATAGTATTGTTTTGATATTCAGGGAGCAATGGCCTTTTCAAGCGGAGATTCTTTTTTAACTCACCCGGTATTGTATAGGTCTTTCACAGCAGCTTGGTATTATTTACTTGTTTTAGGTATCCTCAAACATTCCTGGCTGCAAGTGGATCTAGGACGACAACGGAACAAACGAGCATTTGCTACAGCCCTTCTGTTATGATGGAAGATGACTCTGAAGATGTACTTGAAAACGACAATGCTCCTCGTCCACAAACCTCAAGCCTGAGACTACCAACAGTTTGAAAAGGTAAATAAGACATTTCAAAATATAACTAAGGCCCAGTTTAAATATGGATTTTTGCCGTGTCGAGTTTAATGGATGCTACTAAAAGCTTGTCATTCAAATTCGACATAAAAACGATGTTTAAATCAGCTGCCGTTTTGAATAGTTAAACGGCAGGAGTTCACCAGCTGTGCCGTATCAAACGGCAGAAAAACGACTTGATTTAAATATCGTATTTCTGCTGCGTTTGATTAATCAATTCTAGTCCCCCCCAATCCCCCCAATATTGGAAAAATCGTCGAAAATCAGCCCCAATCGGGCAAAAATCTGCCCTCAGTTGGGCAAAAATGTTGGTAAACAATGGACTTTGTGTCGGGCCGCCCCCTAGACTTTTTCTTCCCGTACGCTTATGTGCGTGAGCATCCTTCCGCAATAAAAAAATGTATACAAAAGTAGCATAAGAATCAAACGTTTCAGCTCAGTTTTGCTCAAGACCCATGGCCGAAAACCTCAAAAGCCTCATTTTCATGGACCAATCAGAAAAGGGCGAATCAGTGGCGTGGCCAGGGTAAATTAATTGGGGGCGGGCCCTTTACTTTGGCTCAGAATGCATCTCCCAATATCATGCTTGCCTTTAGCGACAAGGAAACCTTGGTCGTTTTGTGACAGTAGTTATGCTATAAATCAGAGCACGAGGAAAGTTTTTGAAGAAAGATCTTTTACTTTGGCTTAAATGCATTTCCCAATATCATGCTTGCCAGTGCTAAAATGGAAGATTTGACATTTCTCGGAAAATTCTTACCCAACCTATACCCAGCTATTTTCCCACGCCACTGGGGCGAATAAAACGAAGAAGGCAAAAGAAACACGTGAACATTTTATAAATTTACCTACCTTCATAACACACAACCAAGAGAAAAAATTGCTTGAAATTTCGCGAATTCTTGTGAAGTAATCTACTCTCCAGATGTTTGGGTATACAACATTGGATGCCGGTTAAGTATCTCCAGGTTTCGAGGAGTTATGGCCTCTCCAATAGAAAAAAATCGGCAAAGGCTTTTTGAAGCTTGTTTGCACCACTTCGAGTCAGGTGATAAAACCTCTGGATAAAACCTTATTTGATTTTTATAGCTTATTTCGCAACTTGTGCCATGAATGCAAAAAGTAGTATAATACACGAACTTCCCTAGAGTATTGCCACATGACTTGAAATGAGTGAACAACCCTTACGTAGAAGATTTTTCAATTCGCATGAACCCTCATGGGCATTGAATCTTAAACAAAAGGAACTGTGGCGGAAGGACAATAGCAAGAACAATTGAGAACGCAGGTTTTTGGCATTTTTGAGTCGTTCTTACAACAATTACTATTGTTATTACTATTGTCTCTCGGCCAGAGTTTCTATTGTTCAAGGTTCAGTACCTCATCGGTTTGTGTGTGAAATGGGCACGATCGTGTACCCAAACATATGGAGGGTAGATTTCTTCAAAAAAGTTCGGGAATTTTCAAGCAGTTTTTGTTCTGGGTGCATCTAATGAAGATAGGTAAAGCTTAGAAAAATCTTCACGGGTTTCTTTTGTCTTCTTCGGTTATTCAACGTCTCATTTGTCCGTGAAAATGAGGCTTTGGAGGTTTCGGCCGTAGGCCATGAGCGAAGATCGGCCAAAACATTTGATTCCTACGCTACCCCAAAAAGTTTGAAGTATGGAAAATGCTGCTTGTTTGAAGGTAACGAGACACGGCAGAAACAAACTAACACGCAAACTTCCATTCAAGCTATTCAATTCAATTCAATTCAAGCCATTTGCACCACATTTTTGAAAGGTTCGGAGTCTGTGCCATTTGTATTTGGTATATTGTATCCGGGGAGGGGGGAGGGGTATTCTTAGTATATTTTGCAGACGGGACATGGACTCCTTTCCGGGTATAGTTTTCGCCTTTAGTTCTGACGCCTGGTATCAAAAGAAGGCAATTTTTCTAAAGCCGATTGTCAACAGTTATTTCATTGTTTTTCTGTGTATTTGTTACCTTTTGGAATATACTTTTCACCGAGTTTTCTAAAGACGGGTATCATCTGAATGGAAAAATTCTAGTGCCGGGTGAAAAAATTATTTCCTGGAGAGCACACCCCCTTACATACAATTGAAAGTCAAGTATCTCCCATGATTATATTTGAAGTAAATTATAACCGGGGTGAATCTATAAGACTTGTGGTGATATTTTGCCAGGATCAACCTACCATAATATGCCTGGTGAATCAGAAAAAGGTTCCCACTTATGAAAATTCATTGCATCAAAAGTACTGGACGGATTGGAATGAATAAATATTTGCTTGACAGCCAAGAGATTGAAGTATATTTGTCATTTTTGTCGCCTTCTTACGAGCACTGGACAAATTGGTAAATTCAAGTTTACAAAAACTTGATGGTTGCAAAATGACTGAAAAGGCCTAAAATACTTGATCAAATCATAAAGGACTCCTCGCTCAGAACGACAGAGAAAATGCAATTTCTCATGGGTGAGAGATATCGTCTGCACATTTGTTGTCATGGGATTGAAAATTTTTAGTATCTGTTTGAGAATCTAAGTCTTATAACTCTTGAGAGAGGTGAAACGCCCGTGCGTATTGTTATGTGCGAGGAGAGTCCTAACGATTTGATCAAGTGTTTTAGGCCCTTTTCATTCATTTTACAACCATGAAGTTTTTGTAAAGTTGAATTTACCTATATTTTCAATGCTCGTGAGAAGACTAGAAAAATTAAAAAAATAATTCAATCTTTTGGCTTTTAACTAGAATTTGAATCATTCAAATCCATGAAATACTTGTGGTGCTACGAATTTTCGAAAGTGGGAACTTTTTTCTGGCTCACCCTGTACATTAGAAACTAATACATTACAACGAGATTATACTGTATTTGAATCATTTTTGCACCCCCTGGAAGAAAATTTTATTATGAAAGTCTAACTTTAACATTGTGATTATCTATCCATCGAAACTGATTCTTCCATCGTGCGACACATGAACTTATTTTCTAAAATGTAACGTAAAACTTTGCAATATTAATGAGTTCAGGAAAATAGCATGCAAAATTTTCAGGTTCGACAAGGTCATTTGAATATACGCTGTGTGGTTTTCATAACAAGCCATGATTGTTATTGAAACAGAAGTATTGTGCCTCACATCTTCGTAGCTGAACTCAATTTTAGTTAGCTAAAAAGACCACAGCAAAAATTATTCACAGTTCAAAAGCTGGGAAGGGAAGGGGCATTGTGTCGAGAAAAACCTAAAACCTGCTTGAAAACAATTGATCACTTTTATTGAAAGATTTGCAAAAGCGTGAGTTACAAACTTCGAATAGTTAAGAATCTTGAGACATTATATCTCTAAAGTAAGATTGGATAATGGCGGCACCGGAGATGGATTGGGATGGATATATCATGTTCACCCAATTACGCCAAGGTTAGGCCCATTTTGCGCAGGAGCATGCCTAGTCCACCCCATTTTTTCAAACAGGCGCCGCGCCTACCCAATTGACTATTTGTTGATAGTTTTGGGAATTGAGGTAAAAGTGGCGAAAAGCCCTCCTTTTGCGTTTTAGTTGTTTTCACTATCTCTTGTGATTAGCCCAACGTATGATTTCGCTGAAGATGGCGACACGGACTTACTATGATTTTTATATTTAAGTTTTTGCTGTAAAGCATTTTATGTTGTGATAAGAAAAGCTGGTATTTTGCTTATTACTAAAATTGTTATCCTATATGTCTCTAATTTATACATTATTTTGTACGATAGCAGCAGGTAACGATTAGAGAGTTGTAATTAAAGGTGCTCCATCGCAAAATTGTAAAAAATCTGCAAACACCATTGTTTCAGGTACGAGTCCTTTTTTCTGCAGTTTTTTTGGAGGCTTCACACAAGCCACCGAAAATTAACCGCCAAATTCCACTTATGTCCGAGCAATCAAGCACTCGCACAAGATATGAAGCTTTGATTCGTTCCTCTGTGAAGTAAAAATATTTGTCTTGAAAACAACGCTTTCCTTTTGACAGGGAGATGAAAAATGCCTGTGTGCTGGTGATTTAAAAAAACTGCAAAATCAGTGCTTCCACCAAAATTTGGAGACAGAGCCCTTTAAGCTTAGGCCTCGACTTGATCCAAGTCTCGCTCTTGATCATGTCCTCCCCTTTTTCCTCCTTTTGTGGTCCTCATTGCCGAAAGATATTAAAGATTCCAATACACTTTCTGAATTTTAGCGAAAAATAAAATCATGGAATGGAAATACTTGTATCTGCAGATTGTGCAAAGTATTCATTAAAGATTTAGGGTTTTTGTAGGCTAGTAGCAAATTATATTTATAAACTAAGGTTTGACTTATTTGTTGGCATTAATTAGCTTATTAGCTATATATATTTTTTACTTTTTCGCCAACGTAAAAGAAATTGTTGATAATAATAATAATAATTCCCCTCCCGTAGGCCTATTTATTGATCAAGAGCGAGACTTGGAGCAAGTCCAGGTTAGGCCCTATTACACGATAAGCTTTTACGTGAAACTCGCTTGCAATGGCGTTGTTGCGAGATAAGTTTCACTGTTTCACACGGAAATTTCGGAGAAAGTCCTAAACTTCTTTTGGCGCAAGCCGTTGCCTGAGTAGAAAAAAATTCTACTTTTCGTGAAACTGTCTCGCATGCAGCGCTCGCAACAGAAAATCTGGCAACTCGTCGTCAAATTTCTGGGTGTTTCATGGTGCAATGTTGTGAAACTTACCTCGCAATGCCATTGCAATTGCAAACAAGTTTCACGCAAAAGCTCATCGCGTAACACGGCCTTTAGATTTGTATGTGGATATTGTTGTTTAGGCCTCGGTAAATTCCACGGATTGGATTAGAAATTTCTATGGTAATAACGCCGTAGTTATCGTAAAATACGCAAGCAACGTACTAGCCATTTACTGGAACAGAAAGAAGAAATTGGGATTTCTTATTATATTCGAAAGTATGTTGTACACTATACAAAACAACTGAATTATACTGTAGTACTGTAGTTTATTCTGTAGTTATAGATCCCCATGTTGATTAGAATAATTTATAAATATGCAATGGGTGTGTGTGTGATTTTGTCATATTTTATGTAGAAATCGTAGAAGATTAACACGAATTTAATGGGGATTCTGAATCTAGAAATGATAAAATAGTGATCGTGGAAAATAGCTCAAATTTCTGCTTTCCCTTCCTTACGATATTTTAACTGTGTGTTCCTTCTTTTGAATTGGCAGATGATGTACCGGGTGTCCCAAAATGATGTATTATTGTTTGATTCCTTACATGTCCATAACCAATGAACCGATTCTCAAAAACTTTGTTTTATTTGATTGCCTAGAGGCTAAATTGGATGTTAAGATGATGGTTGTGGTCTTACCACGGCGTTTTCACGTCGAAAAGGAGATCGATAAACTTGCTCAAATTCAAGCCTTAGATGGCACGAGAAAGACACGGCCTATTTTTCCAGTCAGCATTTTAGGGGTGATACAAAAGGCTGAACTTGCATTCGTATTCTCTGAACTCAGTATTAACTGAATTCGTATTCTCTGAACGACATATATTCTCTGAACAACATATAAGTTCAGCTTTTGCATCACATCGAAAATGTTGACTGGGAAAGAAGGCCGTTTCTTTCTCATGCCATCTAAGGCTTGAATTTGAGCAGGTTTATCGATCTTCTTGTCGACATGAAGATATCGGCCTAAACCACAACCAACATTCTCAAATACAATTTAGCTTTTCGGAAGTCGGATAAAATAAAGTTTTTGAAAATTGGTTCATTTGTTATGGACATATAAGCAATCAAACGATAATACATCATTTTGGGACACCCGGTATAGGATCGGGCAGATCCTTCCTTGGTAAATCAAGGAAATGCTGAAAGAGAATTAAGATCCAACAAAATGACCCAATATATTTTTCAAAAACAGTGGGAAATTGCTTGCCCCTTGCCGTGCAAAATGATTGTCCCTTCGATTTGACCACAGGTAACGGGGAAAATTGGTATAAAAGTATCAAGTACCTCATGTTACCTGTGATTTGACAACATCTCAAAACATTGCACGGCAAATTATTTTCAATAATTTTCATTTGGGATCTTCTAAAAACACATGACGAATCATTTCTTCGATTTCTTTTTCTTTTTGGTTGTCAAGCAAATGGTTGTCATCAATTTCTGCTTGATTTTGGTTGTCAAGCAATGTTTTCTGATGTGCCAAATGCCAAGTAAACATTGCAAATCTCAACTGTTTGCAAACAATGCTTTTGCCATTACATTTTGGGCGTTTGCATGGGTGGAGATAACCTCCATTTCAGATTTTCCCGCGAAAGATTGAAATTTGATGTTGTTGTTGCGCTGGCAGTGGGATTCTCTTCCTCGACTGTGCTGTGCTGTTGCTGTGCTTTTCACTTTCCAAGAGCGAGAAAAGAAGAAGAACGATGATAAACCCACACCACAAACGCATTTTTCGGTGGTTATGGACTCAAGATAGCCTTGGTGATGATGGCCTGCCTAGTTTTAGAGTGATGTATACATTAGGAAGAGCCCTACCAGCACAGGAGGGAGGGTATTATGTTTATTAATGTTGTTATGTTGTGCCACATGGCAGGCGAGGCGCCATCAGAGCAGGCAAATAGGCTAGCAGCATATTGATTGGGCAAAGTAAGTTCATCGATTTGATTTCAAAATTCCACAACAAGCAAGAGATCAAAAGAAAACTCTTGAAAATAAACAGAATTGTTAATCGTGCCATGGAAATATGTCGAAAATATGTATGACAAATTACAAAACTGAGAAAACATACTGTAGGGTAGTAGATTAAGGCTAGGTGTGCAGAAAATGGCATTTGCACAACAGATGTTTCAATAGGTTATTCAAGATAAACAATAGAGAATAGAATAAATTTATTTGTGTACACCCCAGAGTNGGCAAAGTAAGTTCATCGATTTGATTTCAAAATTCCACAACAAGCAAGAGATCAAAAGAAAACTCTTGAAAATAAACAGAATTGTTAATCGTGCCATGGAAATATGTCGAAAATATGTATGACAAATTACAAAACTGAGAAAACATACTGTAGGGTAGTAGATTAAGGCTAGGTGTGCAGAAAATGGCATTTGCACAACAGATGTTTCAATAGGTTATTCAAGATAAACAATAGAGAATAGAATAAATTTATTTGTGTACACCCCAGAGTTCTTTCAAAGAGTGCCATACTCTCTACTTCTACAGACTGGGTCCAGACCAGACTGGAAAGTTTGTACAGCTCACACAATATCTTTCGTGGGCAGGAACATACGCAATTTTCAATCTGAGCTGCACAATTGGCAATAAAACAAAAGATCCATGGTTTTACCTACTACTGTTCTCAAATGCGGAAACTGCACAATGTCCTCAAAGATAATACTCAGGCTATCTCACCACCTGCAAAATACAAACTTTCCAGTCTGGCCAATCTTGCAGAGTATGGCAGTTCTTGATGAGATCTCGCCCTTGCAGACCAACAAAGCAGTGGTGTGCTCGTGTGCAAGGTCTTTGATTCTTTTGTTTTCAAAGTAATGTACAAAAGATCGGTGTGCACATAGATTGTTGTAAAAAACATTGTGCACGCTGCTGCGAAACTCTGCAGACTGGCAATCTGGGACTGGGCAGGGTGCCATTTTGATGTTCCTAATGCATTCTTTGTGAAAAGAATAGCCTATTGTCTAAAACCAAAACATTGCAATGTTTCTCTGGCAGAAATAAAACTTACTGTTTGGGTGGACAGAGCAGAAACTGTAAAATGATGTCATCAAGCATTATGATACAAGGAAGTGTTTGGTTTGGATGTATGCTATTTTTGATTTGATAAATCAAGAGTTTAAGACCAAAGCAACAAGATGTCAAGTGTTGCCTAATTTCTGGATCTGTTGCAGGTTGCAGGGAGCTTGGGGACTAGGGGTTCTCAAAGTTATGTGTTTTCGTGCATGCCTGCACAGTTTCTTCTCTGTTGTTTGGGTGAGGTAATTGCAACAAAACAGAAGAAAATTATATATTCATGCGCATGTGAGAAATTGTATGTCATTCAAATACCCCCATGGATGGGACGTCTTTGAGGGGGGAGCATGCAGTACAGGCCTTGCTTACATTACCATGGTTTTCAAGTCCAAGAATTCTTGTTGGGAAAAATTGGTAGTCATTTACATGGCTCAAGAATTCTTATCATAATGTAAAGAATACTTGTGCAAGGCCTGTACTGTGTGTTGTAAAATTAGTATTGAGATTAAAGGATTTTATTTGGGGGGGGGGAGCAATTCAAAGGTGGGGACTTGATCGCTGTTTATAGTGCTCTGAAAGAAACAAAGACCTGCCATATATTCTCTTGTTCATGCAGTAAGATCAAGTTAGTTGACGGAGGTAGATAGCTGACTCAAGAGCTGCATATGCAGGTCTAAAATTAGCCTATTGTATTTGATGATTTCTACACATGCATGCATGTCTTTTCACTAGGGGAGCAATTATGTGTGTAGGCACTTCTTTGTCCTGTTTATAGATTGCCTCTACTTACCTCCATCAACCAACTATAATCATGTTTTTATTAATTTCTTATTGCTTACAGACAACTGTTTGACCCAAGGGATTTGGAAGCCTGCTGTTAAATAGAGATTGTTGCCTAGATTTTGATATTCAATAATCTGTTGTTTCAATCATGATTATGATGCATATTTTATTCCTAAACAATATGCAGGTTACATTTAACTGCATGAGAGTATTACATCAATGAAGACAGTCAATAGATATATTCCTACTTTTCATGTAGTTATGACACAATCGTACAAGTCATCATACCCTCCTCAAGCAACATGACAAATAGGGGGAGAATAGCAGTTGTCCGACAGTATGGCTCATTTGTAAGAATTTGAATTATGGAAACTTGAATCAACCCTTCATACCAACAGTTGCTTTATCTTCTCCAACTTTATCTTCTCCAACTTTTTTCTTATTTTGTGGAAAGTAGGGTTATGATGCAGTTTTTCAACTCAAAAAATTTTTCAACTCCAACAGATGCACTTCTCCACACGAAAAGGTACATTTTGCAAGGAAAGACTTCTATGTGGCTCGAAAAATTGGATTACAGTCAATTTACTCAAGAACAGAGACGTAGGAAATAGGGGGCGGGGGGGGGGAGATTTTGCACTAAACAAGAAGTACCCTTTTTATCTTCAGGAAGTGCCCCTTTAGCTTAATGAAAAAGTGCCCTTGAAGTTTTGTGCCCCCCCCAAGTTTGAGATGCTTCCAACGTCCCTGCTCAAGAATTAGCCTTCAACAACAACTTTCCCGTAATATCCTTGAACTTAGTTCTTGAATTGTCGGCCATCATAGCACTAAGTATAAAACACATTTACTACACAAAGATATGTTTAGGTTTACAGTTGAACTGCCGATGTAACAAATGCATTGTCTTGCTCTCTTCAGAACTTGCTATACCGGAATTCAACTGTTTTCATTGTCATGTCTCTGGAGGCAAGATTGCACAATCCTCACAGCCATCTATTATCAGGTCCACCAGCTTTTCTTAATTGGTTTCGTGGTAAACGTTCGGAGCAGCCAAAAGGGCTCCTTGAAATGAGGGGAATTATAGAGCTGAGTGGTTCTGGCATAGTATTGTTGCTACATTTGGTAAGGATGTATTATTGATAGCTGAAGCGTTATAAAACAGTAAATGATTGTCCAAATTGACTAGTTGTCCTTAGTTAAATTCTACCGAAAGTAAATTTTGTCTTCAACTTAAGTATTAGGATCTTGCAATTTTGGAAGTCAGCTATTTAGCAAGCATTGTTAGCAAGCAACCATCGTTCTGGAAATCGCAACAAAGTCATAAGAAACTCTGAGTACTTAAAATCTGATATTTTAAGAAACTTTCAATGCTGGCTCTAATTCTTAGTTTCTTAGGAAAAATACGTGAATGCTAAAGGCAAAGGACACAAATCGAGTTTCTTCCTATAACCAAAGATCTTTGCTATAACTGTATACATTGAGGCAGGTTGCCTTAATGTGAGTTTAAATTAGGGAACTCTTTGTCGGCCCATTGTGGCAGTCATGAGGATACTCCCCCACAGAAACCATGTGTCATAATTGGTTTCTGTTTCGTAATCATGCACGTCAGCATCACTCAGCCAATCATATTGGAGGTGTACTTCCTCCTTCCATATTGGCCTAGTCTGGCTATACTATATAAGTCTGTGCTCAGATTCTCTGATCAGTTCTGGTAAATTGGCATTTTCATCGCAACAAACATTTCCCACCCTCCTCTTCCCTCTAGTATTATTCCTATATGCTTTTAATCCTCAAACTAAGAAGGGGGAATATTTCCTATTCATTCAAATTCAATATACACTATTTAGGTATCTTATTGTTGTTTTAGATTAATTGTTTGTAATTGTTGTATTTTACTGTTAGTAGTAGTATCAGTCTTATGGGAGTATTCTGTAAGTTGTCTTTAGCAATAAATACAACTTTGGCCCAACACGTGTCTATATCTCATGGTCTTCTAATTTAAAAGAGTGTTTTATTTGGTTCCTTCTTAAAGTTGTGTGTAGATGCGAAAGGAGGATGCACATAGGTCCAGCCGTTTCAAAGGAAAGTTTATAGAGGCCAAGTGCTGAAGCGATTTGTTTTTTTTCAGGCAAGTGCTGCTACAGCTACAGATCCACTTGCTGATATTCGTAAGTGATAGTTATTCAAATTTATTTCCATAGTCACGAGTCACCGAAAGGCTGCCAATCACACTGCATGCGGCCACAGTTTCTGGTTGAAGAAACTCTCTGAAGTTGCATTAAGGCCCCAATATCCAAGCATCAAAGTTGAGAATAATGTAGTACACTTGCTAACACTAAACATTTGACAATTGTTTCAAAAATTTGAAAAACTCCAATCTCGTCCCCAGAGCGAGTTCGCTGCTCGATTTATCTACCTCAGAATTAGCGCTAGATTAACGGCCATTTTTCGTCGATTAGCGTTGCCTAGCAAACTGTAAAATCCATACTGGCTGCAAATACGCCCATTTTCTGGGCATATTTGAGCAAAGTGCACCACGGTATTCATTCGGCAACGAGGCTGAATAAACTCTTGATAGTCCGAACTGTTGGGTTGTTTTTAAGCCGAATTCTAGTTGGAAATAAGTTACTTAGCAAGCCCAAAACCATTGTTTCCTTGTGCTCATTGTAATATGGGCTTCCTGTGGTCAAAGTTGAAAATTGTAAGTACCATTCATTGCCAGAACTCGGTGATATTTTTTGTCTATGGATGGGCGATGGCCCATTGTATTGCAGATAGCTATTTTAGTTTTAATGATCTACAAAAGAGACTGCAGTGTTTCTTGTCTTCTGTAATTGTATTTTCTGTGAATTTCCTTCTTTTCCCTAGCCCTAGTAAAACGAAGAACTCTAACGCAACGTACTGGCACATTCCATTCGACAAACTACCCTGGAGATTACCCAAATAGTTTGAGGTTAGGATTTCTCCTGGAAGCACCTCCAAAGACAGCAGCCAACATATCTGTAAATTTCCTCGACTTTGCTTTGGAGTCCTCCAAACGTTGTTCATCCTACGACTTTGTGAAAGTTTACAGACAAGGCGTTGGCTCAGATACATGGAAAGAGATAACTCCTGCTTATTGTGGAACTAAGAGTATTCCTCGGATTACCGCTATTTCCAAACGGTTGCTGGTTAAATTTGTCTCTGATTCAACGAATAATGGCAGAGGATTCAATGCAATGTATTCCATTGAGATAGTCAATGGTAAGTATTTTTGTTCGCTTATATTTTCACTTTACACATCTTACTTTCCCCTTACATTAGATGTGAGGTGAGATTTGCGATAGCGCAGAATTTTTCATGCAAAACTCGTTGATTGTTTTTATTCGCTGATATTTTCGCCTCACATCGTATTTGAGACAGACTTATCTCAAGTTGAAACGATCCCTCCAATAAATGATTGCAAACGGCTGTTAGTAAAATGCGATGAAACGAGCCATTGCTGAGGGCCTAATGCGACTTATTCCATTCAGAAGTTAAGGGTATGTCGGAGGGCAAGAGCGACGACAAATAGAATCGTTTTTTGTATAGTATTATTATTATTTCAGCATTTCCATTTTAATAGAAAAAGATGACAAGTCCAAGAATAAAAAAAAATCAAATCCAGTTGAAAAATCCATGTAAATAGCTAAGCCATAGTTATTAGAACGTTTCGGATCTAATTTCCAAGATCCATCGTCAGCGAACAAGGGCAGATTTTGTAATACAATAGCATGATTTGCTTTTGTTGACACCTCAATTCAAAGCGATTAGCGATCACAGACAAAGGAAATTCTCTCAACCAGTAAGTCAAAACAAACAAAGCTGCAAAAGTTTCTCTGAAACCAAGGTAGCTAGCGCGCTCGTTGTGCATTCCAGAAATCATTTCTAAGTGCAAACATGAGGATAAATCGAACGAAAAGGATATATCTACACATCTGCCACGGGCATTTCATTTCATTGGTCCAAAAGCTGAGCAGTAAATGTTTTGATAACACCCAAAAGAATAAGAGAATTGAATCGCCTCCCAAATGGCTGTTGAACCAAACAAATAAAATGCCCGCGGCAGATGTGTAGATGCATCCTTCTTTCGATCCATGCTCATGTTTGCCCTCAAAACGAATTTCTGGAATATACAACGAGTGAGCTAGCTACCCTAGTTTCAGATAAACTTTTGCGGCTTTGTTTGTTTTGATTTACTGGTTGAGAGAATTTCTTTTGTCTGTGATCGCTAATCGCTTTGAATTGAGGTGTCAACAAAAGCAACTCATGCTATTGTATTACAAAATCTGCCCTTGTTTCGTCAGCGTGTTAAAAGTGGGCGTAAGTCGCCATTAAATACGGCAGTAACAAAGGGTACCAAAAAAGGCAAAAACATGCAAAAAACACCAAATGGGTTGGGGAAAAATGTCAATCAAGGGATAGAAGAAAGGAAACCAAAAACAGGGGGAGGGGGTAAAAACAGCAAAAGCGAGTCAACAACTCGATTAGAACAGAGCTAAGGGAATGGAAGACAGTTGTGCATTAAGCACAGGCCGATCACGTCGGATTAGAAGGCTCTCGTGGATAAGGGTATGTCATACAAAACAAGCTGTCCCACACAGCTGTGCCCTGTTTGTATAGCTGCTGTGGAGGCGCTTTAACTTGAGAAATTCCTGTTTTTATACAGTTGCATAGGATTGGCTAGACTCACGAGATAGTCCCAGTTATCACAACAACGACAACAACAACAACATTTTCTTTGCTCAAACTGCAGCTTGAGCGTCCACCAGTCTTTAATAGCGATAATTACGAACTTTTAATCAGTGACTGCGTTCACGCGATGCCGGCATATTTTGAAAACGTTGAAAAATGTGATGGATAGGCCTTCCGTTCACACGAAAACGGCAGATTTTTTGCCGGCAGATTTTGAGAAAGGCAGATTTTGAAAACGGTAGATTTTGAAAACGGAACTCTACCCGGCACATCGTGTGAACACTCGTAAATGATGAAAACATACCATTTTTCAACGCTTTCGAAATGAGGCTGATTGGTTTTGGCGTGAAAATCCAGCCTCAGTCTCGTGGAGCTTGCAAAGAGTATCGTGTGAACGCAGTCTAATGATATGCTTCCATTCAGATTTTGAGATATCGTTTGCGTTAGTCTGACAAGTGGTTTGGTTTATCTACAAGGAATGCAAACAAGTAGTTGCATCAGAAGCAGCGGTTCGTTAGTTCTTCAAAAATGGCAAAATAAAGTAAATATTACAAGAATGTGTTTTAGAATTGTATTTAATTTTTTCAAGATGTGAAAATTTAGATACAGCACTAGTTCCCATTCTTTCAATATTCATAAATTTGCTTCAAGCTAAGACGAAATTAGCTTGCAAAAGAACTCAACGACTTTTCATCAACAAACCCAATCATAAGTTGATTATAATCATGACCATAATTGTTAAATAATTTAAGTTTTATATTTATGAACAATCAGCAACCTGTTAAATGCTAGTGGATGTTATAGCAACAACGACAGGTGACGACTGTGACTGAAAATCAACAGGTTTTAAAGGAAAAGCCAACTTATACCGGGTGTCCCAAAAAAAGTACTCCCGTTTGAAAAATTACCAAAAATTGATTTCACGGCCGATCTTCAATTTTCTTTTTTTGTCACGTATATCAAGGACTAAATGATTTTTCAATATATAGCTGATCTTTTAATTGGCTTAAAAAGTAGCAAATTTATTCTTTTTAGGGCTACCTGGTTTTGAACCATACTGCAAAAAAGCACTGAAGATTGCCAGATCAATTTCTTTGTTCATGTAAACCATCTAGTTTGGTCATAAATGACAGAAAGAAATGTGCAAAGTCATGGCAGACCTCAATGATGATAAAAATTTGAAAATTTTGACTCATAGGCAAGATTGACTATTTTTCTTAAAAACTGTAGCTCAAAATAAGGTTTTCAACGTGTAACTGTTCTACCTTGTTGCATCAAAAGCAAACATTTTATCATCTATGAATATTTTTGGGTCTTTGTCAAAACAACTCAAAAAGAAAATTTTATCAAAGGTTTGATAATCAATTTTTGGTGATTTTTGAAACAGGAGTAGTTTCTTTTGGGACACCCGGTATATACCCTGGGTACCAGACTGAGAGTACCCAAGGTAACTTATATAGCTCTCTTAAATGATTTATCATTTGCTCACAACGACCTGGGAAAGTTATCTTCGCGAACGAAAAAGTAGATTGGGATGGAAATAAATCTATGTACTATACTTTAAAAATGGCTTTAAAACGTATAAACATTTTTTGGCTGAATTAACAAGGACAGATTTAGTAAGCCAATAGCACGAGTTGGTTTTGATTGACACCTCAATTCAAAGCGATTAGCGATCGCAGACAAAAGAGATTCTCTCAACCAGTAATTCAAAACAAGCATAGCCGCAAAATTTTCTCTGAAACCCCAGGTAGCTAGCTCGTTCTTGTGCATTCCATAAATTGTTTTTAAGAGCAAACATGAGCATACAGTAGAAACCCGCATAAAAGAACCTGTTTTTATAAGAACCTAGAGGCTGAAATTCAATCTTTAAAACTCCCTAAATAAGAACCCCTAAGAGGCTGAAACTGGGAAAAGTTCTTATATAATAGCTTAAATGTAAATTATTAAAATGACAAGAATTTTTAGAATTCTTCACATCCTGATCAGACTTCTTCATTGGTACAAAAGATTTGTTCTCAAGAATTCTCAAGAAATCTCAAGAATTCTTGGGCTGGAAAACAGTGTTAATGTGTGCAAGGCCTGCTCGTATATAAGAACCTTTTTAAGAACCATACAGGCTGGAATTTAGAATAGCAGCCATTTAATTAAGAACCAATTCAGGCTGCCCAGAAAAAACCTAGGTTCTTTTATGCGGGTTTCTACTGTAGATCTAAAGAAGAAGAATATATTTATTTAAGGAGAAGGATGTATCTGCACATCTGCCACGGGTATTTAATTTGTTTGGTTCAGAAGCCGATTGGGAGGCAATTCAATTCTCTTATTTTTTGGGTGTAATGAAAACACTTACTGCTCGGCTTCTGAACCAAAGAAATGAAATGCCCGATGTAGATGTGTAGATATATCCTTCTTCTTTGATATATGCTCATGTTTGCTCTTAAAAACAATTTCTGGAATGCACAACAAGCGCGCTAGCTACTTGGGTTTCAGAGAAACTTTTGCGCCTTTGTTTGTTTTGAATTTATGGTTGAGAGAACTTCCTTTGTCTGCAGTTGCAAATCGCTTTGAATTCAGGTGTCAATAAAAGCATCTTATGCTATTGTGTTACAAAATCTGTCCTTGTTGGCTGAATTGGTTTGAGAAAATTGCATAATGAATAGGCCTAGTTTAAACATTGTATTTGTGTTGGGTCGAATTTTAATACATGCGGCTAAAAATTTCCCAGTGTCAATCAAATTCGACATGAAAATTATGTTTAAATCGCCAGCCGTTATAAACTGTTAAAACGGCAGAAGTTGACCAGCAAACGGCAGAAACATGACTTGATTTAAACATCGTATTTCTGCCGCGTTTAATTAATCAGTTCTAGGCCATGATCGCCGGTTTCTATGTGTGATCAGCCGCTGTGCTTGCGCATATAGAGAAAATGGCAATCTTAACCATTTAACTTTCAATCCGGTGAAAAAGACGATGTATAAATCAAATTTTTGAACGCGGCAGATTCTATTCCAGTCGAGGTGTAATTCGATGCCAGTCGACAGTGCGATTCGACACGGCAAAAATAGGCCATGGTTATTCAGCACTTTTCGTGATTGTTTTCAAAAAGAGAAACAAGTTGCTAAGATAACTGCATTGTCCTCCGCAGAGGCTACGGTTATGGTTAACGTGGATCTGCACTTTAGGTGACTCACTTCTAAAAATCTTTAAATTCACAGACCAGCAATAAGGTGGCTCACTACTAAGTGAAATTTAGTTCGTAACGCATAACAACAATTTTTAAGGGGGCTCGCTACTGATAAAATTTTACACTGATACACACTGGTGTCCCATCGCTCATTTTCTTACAGACTTCACAGCAATTTTGACACAGAAAGGTTTACTTTACACTCCAGTCGAGGTCATTGGCCTTGCCTTAAAATTTTCTTCTAATATTTAAAACCTCCGTGTAAAGCAAAATTTTTAGCAAGAGGTGCCGTTAATTAACATAATTCATAGTTCCAGCGAGGCAATCTAAAGTTCAGCTGTATTGTATGTGGACTAATATCCTAAACCACTTAACTGAAATTCAGACGCCTTTTTTATCCAACTGTATTAACAGAAATGTCATTTTCATTAAAAATCAGTCGCTTTCTTTCAGGCTTTCAAGGCTCTTTTTTCACCAAAGAATCAAATTGTAAAAACTAATGTTTGATTAATGAGAAAGGATGAAATATACAGTTATTCACAGTAAAGAATTTCTATATACAGCCAGTCATTAACGACTGAAGTCTCCAAGAGGCTACACTCCTTTTTTTATAAGAAACTAAGGTCCGGTGATGGTAGGCAGTTTCTTAAATTTTTGGGCCATTTTGCTAGCAAAAGTTTCTTATTTGTTTCTAATACTGTTAATGCCGGAAATGTAGAGTTCATTTTATCTTGTCTGAAGGACTCCCAAATTACTTAGTAAGATCTCAAAACAAGTAAATAACATAATTCGCACTCAAAATAATGTCCAAACAGTTGCTATAACTTTACACTGTCAAAACATTTTTGATTGCGATAGGAAAATTGAAATTGTAAATTACAAAGGTTTCTTAGCTTTTTCAATTCAGGTAGGGTTGTTTCTTAACTTTCGAAAAATCGAGCGTACCGTTTCTTATAAGCGGTTTCTTATAAAAAAAATGAGTGTATATCATAATTCAGAGGCTTGATCTGTAATTTGGCTGCAGTTGGCCATCATTTCTTCATTCTTGTTCGATCATTCACGCATTTCTAAATTGAAATCTTCAAATTACCAAATATCTTAGATGTAAAAGCAATTTGCTTCTCTTTTGGAAAAAAAAATGACGAAATGCTGAATAGCCCTATAATGATCCACTTGCTTTACCCGTAAAATGGCTGTAGTTGGCCACCTTTACTCGTTCGGTCATTCACACAGCTCTGAATCAAAATCTTCAAATTACCAAATATCTTAGATGTAAAAGCAATAGACCATTTCGACGTTTAGAAAAGGGCCTGGGGAGAGCAACATTTTTCTGGTAAATGGCTGCCACAGTTCAATTTATCGTTTGTGGAAGCCCTGTGGCAGCCATTTACCAGAAAAATATCGCTCTCCCCAGATCCTATTTCTAAATGTCAAAATGGTCTATTTGCTTCCCTTTTTGAAAAAAAATGACGAAATGCTGAATAGCCCTATAATGATCCACTTGCTTTACCCGTAATATGGCTGTAGTTGGCCACCTTTACTCGTTCGGTCATTCACACAGCTCTGAATCAAAATCAGCATAATGTTGAATAGAACCCCCGCAGACGACTACTTTCAGCTGATCATTTATTCATGAAGAAACCGCAGATTTCTATTGGACGGTGCGATTTGCTGCATAAATTTCCCTGACTTTTTTGTTTCATGCTCATCAGTACTGTTAGCCAGAATTTGACGACGAAGGAAAGTATTCCGAATAAAGTTTTACAAGAGATTTTGAGACTAGGAAGCAGCCATGACTCGCTTCAAGAATTTAGCAATATTCCTTGCGATATGTAAGTTGCTTTTCCGTTTTGATTTGGTGAACTTTGCGTGAAATTTTAGCACAAGTAGTCATAGTTCTCCGTATCTTTGAATCTTTAGTTCAGCTCATAGCACATCTAGATTTTGCTGTACGCAAAAACTTTTGACGCTACAAGATAGCAACAGTTCGATTTTAGGAGGTAGAGATAGGCTTTGACTTATGTAAATCATTATTTCCATTTTAATTTTGGTAAGATTTACGTAAAATCTTGGATAACGGATTCATACTTCTTCGGATCTTTGAAACTTTAGCTACATAATTTTTATATCGGTGATTCACACAAAGTTTTGAGCCGCGAACATATAGCAATAATTTGATTAACGGAGACGGAAATAACTCGATCATATGAGTGATTATTTGTGTTTTGATTTTATGAAGATTTACGTGAAATTTTTGCATCCGTAGCTTGTTACAGTTCTGTTGAATTTCAAGCTTGTGATACATAATTTATTTATCTTTGCTTTATGCAAAAGTTTGAGCCGAGAATATAGCCACACTTCAATTTGAGGAGATAGAAATAATCTTTGCTCTATGCAAGTGACTTTTTGTATTTTTATTTTAGTAAATTTTACTTCACTTCAAGGATTGACGCTTAGCGCAAGACACTGCTTATGTTTCCATGTTTGAATTTGTTTTACTCGAGATCGCAAAGGCCAGGAAACAGCTCTGGTTCACTTCAAGACGGACGTCAACAATTATTTTTGCCTTTTATGAATGACTAGACTAGTTGTATAACAGTTTTTGCCACATTTACTTGAAATTTGCGTGCGTATTCAAAATTTCCTAAACCGTTCACAGTTTCAGCTTAAAAAATGCGTTCTTTAGCCGTCTTGTTTCGCTGCATGAAAGATGTTAAGCCTGTAACGCAAGGCAACATCATATCAGTCTTATGTTTGAAGTTAACATTGATTTGGCCTCACTCAGTAACTAGAGTAGCGTCGCCCTGGTCTGTCCACTAATGGATTCCGGGTTGTGCAAGCGCCTTGCATAATACTTTGAAATCAAAGGGAGCTTGAGCCTAGCTTTTCCAAAAAGCGCGCGAAAGTTGTTTGCTGATGTCATCTCTTTGATATTTTTTCGATTTCGCTGCTTTGCGTTGCTCAGGAGAGCTACAATAAAGTTTTGAAGTTGACCTACCTGCAGCGAAGGTGTAAGTACAATTCACTGTCCCTTTGATGTTTCCACGTACCCTGTATATTTTGTGTCGCTTCTCGATATATCTTACAGTTAAAACAGAATTGGCTTCAAGACAGTTTCCTCCAACTCTTCTGGTTTCATATCCAAATAAATCTCAAGAATCGCACACAAATTGTGAGAACTACGGCTCATTTTGGAAGAGCACTGTAACTGACATAATGGCGCTGTGGTGTGTCCACACCATGAAACCCTTTAGTTCTGTAGGCTGTTGTTGCATATGTGCTATAGAGGTCAAGGATAAGAGAGTTAAAAGCGGGATTGAAATCAACAATATTTTGAAATCATTTTCAATAAAATTAGAATGTGTTTTGTAACTTTCCGGTCTTCTGGGAAATGAAATGATACTGTGGTAAACTGGTGAACGGCTTGAAAAGTTTTTGATGTACTAAAACAATCAATTCTGCCGCGGTCTGACCAGGGCGCTACGGCCTAATTCAGGGGTTCAAGACATGTCCGTATTTGTGTGGTTCCAGCATGACAAAAAGGAAACGGATGATACAGATCTCACTGCGAGGTTTGTAGCACGATTTGAGAAGCCTATTCAAGGTGAGTTTCTCTCCAGAACCATTTTTGCTTTGCGGCAGATCTTCGTTTTCTGAAAAGTGGACTGACCAGGGCGACAGTACTTTAGTGATATCTCTCTTATTCGAGCTTATTCCGCCACAACATTGTTGGCGAATTATAGAAAGTTTGATCTATAGAGCTAGATTTCCCTTTATACATTCGTTGTAGGGACGAGTGAAGTTCGGTCGAATTATGGAGAGTTCGAATGATAGAGGTTCGAACTACAGAGCTACTGTATACAGGGTGTCTCAAAACAATAGACCTTTTAACTATTCTACAAAAGAGCCTGGATCGAGCGTTATTTTTATACATCTTTATACGCGACGCTCAATCGAGTGCCGTTAGAGTTTCTATCATTATTGTGGCCTATTGTGCACATTCGAAAATTCTACATAATGTAGCAAAATGTCGTTGGATTCTGATTCTTTCCAGAATAGCTAAAAGGTCTATTGTGTCACGTTTGTGTGGCTGCTGCGGATGAGCTGTAGCTTTAATTGTCTTGGTTTTTAGACAGTTGCATAGTTCAGGCTTCAACTTAGANAAAAGAGCCTGGATCGAGCGTTATTTTTATACATCTTTATACGCGACGCTCAATCGAGTGCCGTTAGAGTTTCTATCATTATTGTGGCCTATTGTGCACATTCGAAAATTCTACATAATGTAGCAAAATGTCGTTGGATTCTGATTCTTTCCAGAATAGCTAAAAGGTCTATTGTGTCACGTTTGTGTGGCTGCTGCGGATGAGCTGTAGCTTTAATTGTCTTGGTTTTTAGACAGTTGCATAGTTCAGGCTTCAACTTAGAATTGGAGACCTTGCTTGAGTCAATCTGACAAGTAGTTACTGATGGAAAGGCAAAATAAGTGGTTGCTTCAAAAACAGCACTTCTATTCTTCTGCAAATGATGAGATATAGTCATAGACTTTTATGTTAACTTGCAAGACATTTACACGTCTTTTAAAAAGAGAAAAGTCTTCATAAGAATCTTCAAATCATTAGAAACTTAAGAAATTTCACTGCTGGGCAAGCGTCCTTCCAGAAAGTGTTTCTTTTTGGTCGGATGCATAGTTTCGTCTTATTTTCAGTTGTTGCTAGATTTATTAGGCCTTGTTTATACATCGTATTTTTACCGTGTCGAATTTGATAGATCCTGCTAAAAAATGTCCAAGTGTTGATTAAATTCTACATGAAAACGATGTTTAACTTACCAGCCGTTTTAAATCGTTAAAACGGCAGGAGTTCACGAGCACTGTCGTGTTCAACGGCAGAAACACGACTTGATTTAACCAGCGTTTAATTAATCAATTCTAGGCCATGGTTCCCGGTTTCTACGTGTGATCAGCCACTGTGCTTGCTCATATGGAAAGAATGGTCATTTTAACAAATTATTTTCAGTCCGACACTGCAAAAGACGTTGTTTATATCAGATTTTTAAACACTGCAGGTCCTACCGTTTTAATGCAATTTGATTGCACAAGGTAAAAATGCGATGTTTAATCTAGGCTTTCTAGACTATCTAGGTCGAAATAGTGCCTGGACAATAGCAGGGCTTCATAAAAGCTTCTTTGTGAAATATTCACGAGGTAAAGCAGAAATTCAGTCATTTCCTCTGTTTTCTACAAATTTGTTGAGAGCTGTAGAAGAGAAGCCTCTGAGTTGAGTTGAAGTTTACCAATGGCCATTCTTACAAGACAGCCTGAAAATGGCCGAAACACATGAAATTACGAAACTTAGAAAAACTGCTCGAACTTGAATAAAAATTGCAGGGGAGAATTTAAAGAAGGTTAATCAATAATAAATCAAATAAGTCAATAATGAAAGGATTTATCAGTAATAAATCATACAAGGAGAATATGCAGGTAGATTCGCCATTCGCCATAGAAGTATGATTGTTAATCAAGCGGAAATATTATGTAAAATCTTTATCACATTGACGTCATAAAATTAGATGAATTCGAAGAAGTTTAAAATGTTGATTTACCTCATCAACTTAGTAAGACTCATTACATTAGTCTTGGCGTATCGCGCAAACCGAGATTAGAGAGAAAATATGGATAAAGTAGGATATTGAACGAATACGAGGAATGACGTCATAAGTCAACAAGTTAGTCTGAAGTTGCAGCATGGGTAGTTAGACACTGCTGGTGTGCTTCTATGGAGGAGCGCTGGATAATATATATCTGCGGGGGAAATTTTTATTGTACTGCGGAGGAGATATCAAAAGCGAAGCGAAGAGAATATTTTCGTTCTTTCGATATCTCCTCCGCAGTACTATAAAAAAATTCCTCCGCAGATACATTATCCAGCGCTCCTCCATAGAAGCACACCAGCAGTGTTTAACTACCCATGGTTGCAGCTAAAGATCATTGAGATATTTGTACAGTACCTTTGGAGTTATCTGTTTGTAACCGAGGCAATTAGTTTTTGGCTAGACTTGCCCCAAGTCTACCTCTTCAGTCTGTCTTACGTTCCCTTTTCGTTAGTTCCTGGATCCGCCAGTCTAACATTCCGGAAGAGGGCTCGAGCTCTCTTGACGGAATATTGGAATGGCGGATCCAAGGGACTGAAGAGTGAAGAGATAGACTTAGGGCTAGTCTAGTTTTTGGCTAACGAGTAGCTTTTGAGAGAGGGAAATAATCGAAAACAAAAATGTCGCAACATTAAGTTGAAGCCTCTTTGAACTGAATAAATTAAAATTTCACGAATTGGTGTTGTTGTTTTTGCAAGATGATTTTTGAAAACGTGGATACATTCTTTCGACTCACCCGGTGCTTCAAATGATTTTTCTTCAATGTTTCGGTTACTGTCATTGTCAGAAGTTAAACTGCGTTCGCACGATACTGGAACATTTTGAAAACGGTGGGAAATTTTACTGTAACAAACTCATTGCAAACTCCCCAAGTATTAGATGCCAAAGAAATGCGCCAACACCTTAAAGGGCCCTGATCAACATCGATGCTTTGCGGCCCTCGGCTATTATCAATATGACATCACTGCAGCTTCATAATAGTTGACGGCTGGTTGGCGAGGCGGTAGTAATCATTTCCTTTCATGCATGCAACCCGAGTTCGAAACCTTTTGGTAGCCACTTCCTTTTTTTAATTTTTTTCAAACCCTTACTGGTTCTGCTGGTGCAATCTTCCTAGGAATGGAAGCCATTGATATCACCGTTTGAAAGAAACCGCACAGATCAATTAAACAAATTAGAAACAATCAATGCGACACCCTCTGGTGGTTTAAGAGTTTATAAACCGTTGCATTTTGTTCGTTTCATTCTCCCTACCATTCAGAATTCTTACTGATACTCTGAATTATTGGATAAACTCGAGAATACAGCGCCTTGCGCCATCTTTTCTCCTAGCAGGAACTGCGGATCACAGGGAAATAAGGAGTAAAAAGAGCACAATGCATCACCGTTGACCAGGCCCCTTTAAGGATCGATCAGCTTCATCTTGAAAGCATCGAAAGCTGTCCCGTCTTTAATGTTTTCGAGTGTTCACACGATGCCGTTCTCAAAGTGTACCAGTTAGAGTTCCGTTTTCACAATCTACCGTTAAAAAATTTGCCGTTTACGTGCAAACAGAAGGCCGATCCGTAACATTTTCGTGCAGTTTTCAAATTGTGCCGGCAACGTAATCTTATTGTTTAACGAAAAATCCTCCATGATTTGCATTAGTTTCGTTTTAAGGTTCTACTTCAGCTAAATGCTGGTGTCATGCGGTAGGTTTTGGTAATGACGCGAATGCGCATTTCCGATCAAAACAAGAACAAACGTGCGCAAAGCTTGCTGGTTAACAGTCACTCTTTAAAGATTTGCACCGCAAAGTTTCTTTTTCGGGTAAACCAGAAACTGTTGGCTTGATCTGTATCTGAACTTTTAATACAAAAAGAATGGTTGACCCAGAAAAAGGAAGTTTATCGAAACAGTTTTTATCCTGGATTTTGTGGGTGTCTGATAAGTATAGATATGATAAAAATAGGGTTAAGAAAATGTCATGGTCAAACCCCGGCCCACTATAAGTTATGCGACACCAGGAAAACTGATTCACGCGTATTTGTTTCAAAGGTACTTTTAAGAATTAGAAGAAAGAACCAAATAATAAAGTGATACTTCTTGCTATTTTTTGGTTTGGTCATGCACTTTCTGTTTGAAAACACTTCGAAATTCGTAAAACGGTAGAGAAGTAACTAGGGTAGATTTTTTAATACAATAGCATCAGTTGCTTTTGATTGACACCTCAATTCAAAGCGATTAGCGACTGCAGACAAAGGAACTTCTCTCAACCACTAACTCAAGACAAACAAGGCCGCAAAAGGTGCCCCGAAACCAGTAGGGCAAACTCTCTCCTTGTGCACGCGAAAGGTCGTTTTTAAGAGAAGTTATGTGCTTATAACGAAAGAAGAAGGGTAAATCTAAAGATCTGCATGGCGTATTTTGTTTATTTGATTCAGGAGCTGTGTGGTAATTGTTTCATGTAAGCCCTAGATACGCGAAAATTACAATGCCTTCTTTTCGGCTTATCAATAAACTGAACAAAATCCACCAGGCAGATCTTTAGAATTACCCTTCTCCTTTCGTTATAGGCACATAACTTCTCTTAACAACCACCTCTCGCTTGCATAAGGCGAGAGTTTGCCCTACTGGTTTCGGGGCAACTTTTGTTTTGAATTACTTGTTGAGAGAATTTCCTTTGTCTGCAATCGCTAATCGCTTTGAATTGAGTTGTCCATTAAAGCAACTGATGCTGTTGGGTTACAAAGTCCGTCCTTTTCCAGAAATTCTGTTAAGCTTCGATTTGACCTTTCTTTGCTTCCTGTAGAGTTGCTTAGTTTTCTGGAAGAAGCCACACGTATTTTTTTATAAGAAACTAAGAACTTGGGCCAGTACTGAAAGTTTCTTAAAATTATCAGATTTTAAGTACTCAGAGTTTCTTACGAGTTTCTTAGAGGTTCCACAACAATCTTCATGTTCACTACCTGTGCCCCTGCTGTGCCCTCTTGAACATTTCAAAACAAGGCTTTCCAATATTTAGACATCACTCAAGTACCTTACGAGTAATATGATACAGGAAACAAGTGAAAGTATAAAGTAAAAATATATCAAGGATTCCCTTTATCAAAATAAATAGTTTCTTAACTTGTATTCTCCCAGTACTGGAGTTTCTTAATTTTTTGGCGATCTGAGAGTGGAGTTTCTTATAGACAGTTTCTTATAAAAAAAATGCGTGTATACTGCACAGTTTGTTACATAAAATTGTGAAATTCGATTTGATGAAAATTATGACGGAAACTTTTATTATAAGATTTAGGCCAAAGTTAGAAACCGTACCAGTCAGTTCAGAGCCGAGGGGCAAATCACTTCTCAAAATAGCGTACGTGATTTTCGTGATTTTAAAATCACACGATTTTTTTCTGTGATTTTAGTGATTTTTTGTGATTTTAGTGATTTTTTTGTGATTTTTTCTTGTGATTTTTCTATGATTTGGTGATTTTTGTGATTTTTGTATGATGATTTTGTGATTTTTGTGATTTTTGTATGTGATTTTTTTGTGATTTTAAGGAAGGTGTACGAAAAAAAAATCAGTGATTTGCCCCTCGTTCAGAGCCACGTTTCTCATAAAGCAAATGAGTACAGTATACATTTCTCTGCAAACAACAACTTTTTTTGCAACCTCCCCTGCATTATTCATAACAGCGAGCATAACAGTTGCTTTTCAAATGATTTTAATGATGTTTATGAGTAGGACCTGCTACTTTTTAATTTGTTATTGTAACAACGAAACATTTCCATTATTGCTAAGAAGGTCATAAGAAGCTTTTGTATTCTTTTTATCTGATTCTCGATCGCTAAATTGAGTTTGCACAGCGACTCCATTATGATTCGCCGAATAGGGCACAGGGAAACCCGCAAATCTTCCAATTTCACGCTTATAAGCCAATGATATCGTCGTATTCCGATCACATGACTGAATATAAGGCTTTCGAGATAAATTTTCGAGTACCTTCACGAAAATGAAAATGGATATTCGAGTAGTAAAGATACAGAGCTGGTTTTACCACGAATCGATTCGAGAGGCCTCACTCCACATTTGTTTTTCTGCATTTGGTTAAAATCTCGTCAGGGATCGGAGTTACATTGAATTTCATTCCTTCGAAAATTGGCCTATGTTCAAGAATTCTTCAGGAACGCTACAAATAAGATGTAGCTTTCAAAATTTCACATGTTACGTGAATTATGTCTAGGAATAACATGAAAATATTTGTTTGTGTGATTTTCGAAAATCCTAGACGAATTAAAGCTATTTGCTGCGAAGAAAGCTAATGGGCCTNTGGACGGTGTGCTGCAGAGGCTGTAAAGTCTTGTCACATTCTATCGAAATTATCGATGATAAAATGGTGGAAAGAAATTGGATTTGTGGTGAAGTCATTCGTTAATGTATCCGCTAGTATCCGCTAGAGCCTCGAAAAAGAGTGGTTTAATGCCGATTACTGGGATTCTGCTACGGGTGAAGGTAGGCCCATTAGCTGTCTTCGCAGCAAATAGCTTTAATTTGTCTAGAATTTTCGAAAATCACACAAACAAATATTTTCATGTTATTCCTGGACATAATTCACGTAACATGTGAATTTTTCTCCTCACGTATTTAGTGCTTAAAAGAAACGATTGCGAAACATTTCCTGAAGCAAACATGTCTCAAAAATTGGTAAAAATGTTTCATACCCCCAATTTTCCTTCAAATAGTTTTCATACCCCACCAATTCTAATCCGCCACGGTACAAAAGATTTTATATGGATGACTCCTGATTCAAAATTTCGCATTAGAAATGCGACACTCGACGAAATTTTCATTGTGCAATGCGGCACGTGTGGTAAAGTTGAATGAAGCCGGTTTTGTGCTTACGGCGTCATAGTCATTGTTCTATAGGAGTCGTTCTGATATTTCCCCGTAGAGTCACTTGTATCCACTACGTGCAGCCCAGTAGGCGTCATCCTGTAATAATTCTATGCTGTATTGCAAGCCGATAGTTTCCATTGAAAAATCAGAATCTAACAGTAAAATGATTTTGCAATTCATCGCAACCAAACGAAAAATTTTGTTGAAATTTTTGCAAAAATGTACTTTGAATTGAAGAAGGTGAAGAAATGAAGACATTTCCTGACGGGTCTGATCAATATTTAGAAAGTGAATCGTTGTCTGTTTCTTGAGTAATTTATATTGCTTTCAACAAACGTTGCTAATTTAATAGGCCACGGCGTTTATTTATAAGAGGGCCGAGGGAGGCTTTTATTTAGGACCAGACTTTTATCGAAGAATGAAGCAAATACACTACTTCAGCAAATTCTTTAAAGTTGAGGTAAGAATAGGATTTAGATTGAATGAGGATAAATGCACGAAGCTAAGCGCTCGATTGAACCGTGAATATGAGCGTTGGTGCCTAGAATATTTTTAGGTAACCTGGCCATGGCAACAGGGAAACAAACTATCCAGGGTGGCATCGCGAGTTTAATGTTTTTGTTTTTTAAAGCCATAGCTACAAATAAACAAACTGAGAAGTGGCCAAAATGTTTTCAGACGAACAAATTTCGGACAAGATTAGTTTTTTTTACCGAATTAGGAGGTTAGAAAATTTTGCACGACAACAGTATGTAAAACCGGATACTCAGATACTTTGCACTTTAATTTGGTTGTTTTTATTTTTACCGAATGTGCTTCATTAGTTCTCAAAGGGATCCTTGTTAGAAATTTTGATTCGATGATAATTGTTGAGGTTGATCAGAATGATTGCTTGCTGCAGTGAATTTTTGCTGAAAAACTATCGTGATTTTTGACGAAGCAGCTCTCTCATATCATTCCTTTCTGACGCAATTTTTTTCGTGAGAAAGATGATACGTTTATAAACAATGGAAGAATAATTTTCCTCATTTTCTTTACTGCAAAAAATTTCGGACACTGAATATTTCGGACCAATAGAGTTCGGACACTAAAATTTTTGGAAGTTTGAAATGTCCGAATACAGTAAATCCCCGCATATAAGAACCTACTTTTTTGAGAGCTAGGCTGAAATGGGTTCTTATTTTAAAGGTACTAAGACAAATTTCAAGGTATAACGGTTCTTATTTGAAGAGTTCCTTGCGTAGGCCATTTTAGAACCTTCACCAACGATTTTCAGCCCTATTATTTGTTTTGGCAAGGTTATAATATACATAATAACCAATGCTAAGCTTTCAATCAGCAGGGGAGGAGATTCAAACTTTAAAAGCCCACTGGGACAAAAATGAACTTAATAATGACAATCCAAAATCAATTTTGCTACCCCTGCTTTAAGAACATATTTTTCATCAAACTGAAACAGGTTACAGGTTCTTAATTACAAGGTGCATCAGTTAGGAAAAACAGCCTCTAGGTTCTTATTCTTTCATGCGGGGATTTACTGTATATTATATTAGCATCTCAAAACTTTTAGGTTTAATGTGCACATTCAGCTCATTTGGTTTACACTCAGTTCTTTATACGAAACCGCCTATCAGAAACTGCAGGAGCAGCATGTGTTTATATCAGAAACGTGGATCAGCACTGAATAGATTAATACTAAAAGTTTCTTAATTTCGCATGAAAATGTCGGTGTTTTAGTCGTAAAAGTTTCTTAACTAGTTTCTTATTTTTGGGGTCTAAAATTGCCTTATGGTTCGAAATTGAGCCTTCTACCGACAAAGGGCTTGCATTTTGTATTGATATTGTCACCACGAATAAACCATGCACAATAAGGGAAAAGTTACCAAATTTTTGCAGTCAAAACTTGATATTTACAAATGCAATGCCGCGCGAACCAAAATCCTTAAGCGTAGTACTAGAGTTTCTTAAATTTTTGGTCATCGTAGTACTAGTTTCTTATAAACCAGTTTCTTATAAAAGAAATGTGTACTGCAAAATGAAAACTAAGAAGAGCTACCGTATTAGAAACGATCAGAGATGACTGAACTATTTCTTTCAATTTTTATGAGCTTCAAAGTATATTTACGCAGAAAATATAGACTATTACCAACTGAAAGAATACTAATAGTTCAAATTTTTATAATGAGTTGGTTTTTTCTTTCACATCGTGATTAAAGAAAACCTGCTAAATGAGTTTCGATAAATTCTGAAACGCAATTTTATAAAGAATTAAAAACTCTACAAGAAACTTAAAGCATAAGAATTGAGGCCGAAACAGCCACATGGGCCACGAAAAAGGGGCAGCAAAGGCCAACCAAGAGATGGTACGTGCAAGGCATGCTGTTAGAAACAACCTTTAAGGGGCTCCGTCGTCAAACAGTAAACAAATCCGAAAACTCGCACGTGTCGCCGATTATCCATTGTTCATCCATTGTTCTCTGCAGTTTGTTTGGTGGCTTCACCCAAGCCACCAAAAAGTGACCGTTAAAAATCCACTTATATCCGAGCAATCGTGGAAGATATGAATGTTTGGTTTGTTCCTAGAAAATCCTGTGTGATATCACCTTTCAACAAACTGCAATAATCATCGTTTTGTGTACATTTTGACGACGGAGCCCCTTTAAAATTGACTTGAGCTAAGTTAGAAATGAAATATATTGTATTTGATGAATTCGACACGTTTAACTTCTGATTTTATTGAGTAGCTAATGAAACAATGGGTGTGCAGGCGTCTTCTTTAGCCTATTTATGTATGGTGGCTACTCAATATACCCATGTATTATACCCATGTATATTCCCTTTAAAGTTGAGTGTCATCAGTTAGTACCGTAGTAACAAGGAAACAATTCAACTGAAACATTCTTTATTAATGTTGTTTTGGCCTACCTCCATAACCACAGGGAAACTGGCTAGATAAATGGAGAAACATAACATTATTTATTAAGGCCACTGTTTGTTACCAAGTGACTTGGAAACACTGCAACGGAAACACTCTTCATTTGGCATATTTGACGCCATAACTACAGGGAAACAAACTAACTGAAACATTATTCATTTTGCCTTGTTAGCACCATAACTACAGGAAACAAATCAGATAGGACATCAAATCGTGAAACATTAGGGACTAACACTTTATCATTACCGTGGCTACAGGGAAACAAACTTACAGAAACATTGTCAATGAAGGATGTTTTGGCCTATTATCACCATAACTACAGGGAAACAAACTTGGTAGAATGTCTTATAGATTGGCGCTGTTGTGTCCAATTGCTGCCAAGGAAACAAACTCAAAACATTATCAAAACAGTCTTGATAATTACAAGAAGCCGCAAGACCTGTTCTAGCTGAATTATAGAAATGAAAAGAGTTAATGTCAAGATGTCTGGCAGTTTTATTCAGGCGCACAGAATACGGCACCTGCCAGTGAGGCGCAGGGGGCTCTGGTCGCTCAGGTCAAATTCACTGATTTTGTGCTAAAAAGGGGTATATTCACCTGCGCCACATCCTTTTTTTATATCCACTAAAAATTACAATATATCTTACCAAGATAAAATCTTACTTACACTACCTACAAATTACTATACAATACTACCGGAACGACACCCCGAGGAGCCAAAGGCTGTGACTACCCCGAGGCCCTTTAGACATGGAGCTAAAACTACTATGGTCTGTCTCAAATTACTTGCCACGAGAAATATCTGCGATCAGGCACGGGGGGGGGGGTTTCCAAGGA
>REGL01001261.1:52664-66037 GCA_004194395.1 Aurelia aurita complex sp. Pacific
GCCGATTTTTACGTTTTAGGATATGCTTTTCGCCGATTTTTTCTAAAGCCGGCTATCATTTCGAGGGAAAATTTCTAAAGCCGGGTGAAAATTTTTTTTCTTGGAGTGCACCCCCCCCGTACAATTGAAAGTCAAGTACCCCCCCCCCCCCGGGAGATCAGGCTGACTTAATCTACCTAAAGTGTTATCTACCTGAAGTGTATTTAAGGTAGATAAGGCAATCTTAAACAGTTTTCCGCACTGCTTATAGTTTTGGCCACGTGGTTAGGCCCATTAAAAAAAGAAGGCAAGAGCGAGAAAATGCGTTGAAACATGACCTATTCGTTTGTCCCTTTGCCGTGGGAGAAATCAGATAAAATCTCAACGATTGTTACAGTTGAATCGAAAATTCCATCATCGATCAGGAATTTACCATAAAACCTCAAAAAATCAATTTTTCAGGATTTGCTAAGTGAATACAATAACATTGTTGATTGTGCAGTCGTGGATTTAGCGTTTCTAGGACACTGCACCGCAGTTTTCAGACACTTATTCTATGTAGCTCAGTTAACTTTGAGAGCCGCAGAGGAACGCCAATGGATGTTATTGTTAATTTGCAATTTAGATTTTGTTTCTACTTTGAAGTGCAGAAACTCTCAAAACATTTGTGGAACAATTCTAGGCGAAGGCCCTCTTTTCGTAATCATGTCTCATTAAAATGTTCGAGGATAGTTGAGTGTAGCGCAGAGCCTTTTAGTCAAGATTTACCTTTGAGGAAATTCCTGAAGAGGTTTTCAGTCCAAATTTCTCAAATCCTATTCTCAACTTTATTTGTTTCAGCTGCTTGTTTACTCAATCGCTGCACACAAAAATCACATTCCTTGTGTCATTGTATACGATTCCAAGATTCTGCTTTACCCTCCTTGCCCTCTCTGAAACCCTAAAGGTCGGGGCCCTCTGGTTTTGATGCTGTGAACTTCATCTGAGGCACGGAAATGAGCTGAACACCCATGTTTCTCTGTATGACCACTATGGTAAGACCATGTTCGACCATGGTACTCCTATGGGGATAAATCTATACAGTTCTGCGGAGGAGCTAGCGAGCTTTCCTTGTATCTCTTCACTACCTCCTCCGTAGAAATCTTGGCTTTTGACACTCAGATTTCTCTTTTCATGACTCTTCAGCAGGCAGTCTGAACACAATCAAAGCCTTAAATTCCATTTATGTTGAGGTTTTCATCCAATTGAAAAGGAAGATAATGTTTTAGGGAGCTATTTGTAAAGTTGTCAAGGCGACAGTTATAATGCACACAATAAGCAGAGGAGAAGCCGCTCAAGATTTTGCTGGTATATGCAAAAATCGCCCACTCAGTGGCACCAGCTAACATTATCACGCAATACCGGGCGAAATAGCACATTCTTGTTAGATCTTGCTGGCAAGATCTTGCAGCTGGAGTAAACGAAATTTAGCCATCAGCAATGGGATTGACATTTTACATATCTGTCTTGTTCATAGGTTGCTGCTCTGTCGGTCTTGGTAATAAACTGCCGCAGCAGCCAAAGCCATCATGCTTAGGAACGGTAAGTTATTTGCTAATTTACTACAATTTCCTAAAACAGACCACCCACAGTATGTATGTTGAAATGGCATGTAGTTTTGCAAGTAGGTAATATTGTGCCTCCAAAGAGCACACGTTTTCTTATTACTGAAGCTAGTGCCTAGCTACTAGCTGCTAGTGTCACACTGTGCAATTTTTTGATGCAGCCTCGCAGCGACTGCCAGAAGTAGAACTCGGCTCTACTTTCTGCAACGATTGCAAGTATTTTTAGGGCCATTGCACCGTGCAACATCATATTTCTTTAGGATCTCAAGGATCTTCCAGGAGCCTAACAAGTTGTGTGATGAATGAGTGAATGGGCATGAAAATGATGAGATTCTCATCAAACGATAGATCCAAGTAAATCTTGCAAAATGCAGATATCAACGCACGACGTTACTGTACTCAGGGTTCCAGCAGGACCTAACAAACAGCTTAGAATTGAACGATAGTTGTGCAACGTTGTTCAAGAGAATTAATCATGCTATTCGAAGCAAACCATATGATTCCCAACAAAACATTGACCGCAAGAGCATGGGTCTCTACGTTTGGTTTGATTAAAAATTGACGAGATTTCCCATTGTATGAAAATCCTTGCACCATAGTTTCCTATACTTCCACGAGTTTCACAGAGGGTATCTGACCCCCAAAAGCAGATGTTTGATTCCTTACTCATCATCATCATCATCATCATCATCATCATCATCAGCATCAAAAAGCTAAAATGCACTACCTATATTACAAGGTATGGCAGCTTAAAGAGCATAACAAAAACTGAACTAACTAACGAAGGGAAAAAACGAACAAACAGATAAAAAAGAACTATAATGAAAATATATATTTTCTTTTTCTTTTTGGTGTTGGAACATCCAGTTATTTGTCCGCAGAGGGAGCTCGTTTGAAACTGTTTGCAAGAATTACTAACAATACTTACTAACAATACTTTGCATATTCTTTACCACCTGCGCGCAGAACTCTACTTTTCCTTTGTGGAGTTCTGCGCGCAGGCTAATTCTTTGGAAATCTAAATGTGTATGTGATGATTAGGCCGTAAAATATCCTGGAATTTATATTTCTGTTCTGGTCCTGTTTGAACTTTTTCATGCACGATAGCCTAGCTCCGTTGGTCCGAATTCTCAAAAGACTATTTTCAGGGGGCCATGTCTAACATAACTTTTTAAATGAAGAAATTGCACATAATTACGAAAAGCATGATACACGACAACGGTTTAGATTAGGTTGAAGTTCTTATGATGCAACCTCTGAAAATCAGCTTTCCCCTTGGATGAAGTGAGTTCTGCGCTTTGATGGCAAGAAATATCATAGGCAAGGTGCAATTGACAGCTCCAAAAAGTGGACAAGATTTTTACGAGAACAAATGGATTCCTATATGATTTCAAAGACGTGTTGCAAAAATAAAAGGGTTTTCACCAACATTGGCCAGGATGTGCCTTTCGCAATAAAATCACAATCAAAAATGGAAAATTGAAGATCCTTTTCGTTAAAAATGCCATCAAAACTCGTGTGAAATAATGTTTGTGCCAGCGAGCGCACGTATTGTTTTTATAAGAAACTGTCCATAAGAAACTCAACTCTCAGATCGCCAAAAAATTAAGAAACTCCAGTACTGGGAAAATATAAGTTAAGAAACTGTTTATTTTAATAAAGGAAATCCTTAACCTAGTGGAAAGGCTTAACAAGCCTTGTTTGGATTGCTCACGAGGGCACAGGTAGTGAACATGAAGATTGTTATGGAACCTCTAAGAAACTCGTAAGAAACTCCGAGGACTCAAAAATCTGGCAATTTTAAGAAACTTTTAGTTCTGGCCCAAATTCTTAGTTTCTTATAAAAAAATACGTGTATTTCCAATTTCAAATGCAGCCGAAATTCCTGCAGCAACCTGTTATAGATATAGACTATGGCTTTCCTTGACTTGCCCCATTCGTCAAACAAAAATCGTAGTTTACTTTCAGTTAGATAGCCTTATTACAGTTGACGAAAAACAAATCATTCTTTTTGCTTGGACAAGCCGTGATTTTCTCTCGCACGTTTACACCGTGTTAATTTCTTCCTCTTCCAATATTCAAACAAGCAGCAGGCATTCTGCGAAAATGCCTCTTTCTTTTGAACAAGCCAACAAATGGTCGCATAAATGTTTTAAATCGTATGGCTAGGCGTATTCTTCTTATACACAGGTGTCAGGAAGAAACGCAATTCGAACTATTCAAAGATTGGTATTAACAGATTTCTTTTGTGTATTCAGAAATTAGTCAAGGCGGAGATATTTATGGAAGTGTCCAATTGCTTAACAGTTGTATGGTTTTCGTTCAGTTTACGACTACCGCTGCTCAAAACTTGATTGATTTGATGCAAACTATTGTGTCCACCCTATTTATGTCAAATTTCCTTGCACTGGCAATGTTTCTTAAACGCTGATAGAGATGCTTCCAGCAGATGCGTTATTGAAATCAACAAAAAGCATCTAGCGTGTACCCCAGAAAAAAGTATCGGACAGATTTGGATGATTTCAGCGATATGAATTTAGCTTAAATCAATGGCTAATCAATTTCAAAATGTAAAACCATACCTGGAATACAATTTAGCCTTTCGGCAATCAGATAAAACAAAGTTTTCGAAAATCGGTTCACTGGTTATGGATATATAAGCAATCAAACGATAATACATCATTTTGAGACAACCGGTACCAAAAGTAATTCTTAAACTGCTTGGACCTATTTGCTGCTCTTCCAGGGAGTCGTGTTTCAATTTGAGTTGCAGCTACTGCATTGTAGATCTATGTTTTCTGTTTAGGCCAAATTTAATTTTCAAATGGCCTAAAATTGTAGGATGCTCGCAAGGAACTTTGGGTGATAATGGTTCTTCAAAGGCAATATAGGCATAATGCTTTATGCTACCATGGTGCGACGCCAAGGAATATCAAGTCTTTGTTTTTTCTAACTTTTGCTTTCTATATTCTAGGCTTGCCCTTCCAAAGNAAACGATAATACATCATTTTGAGACAACCGGTACCAAAAGTAATTCTTAAACTGCTTGGACCTATTTGCTGCTCTTCCAGGGAGTCGTGTTTCAATTTGAGTTGCAGCTACTGCATTGTAGATCTATGTTTTCTGTTTAGGCCAAATTTAATTTTCAAATGGCCTAAAATTGTAGGATGCTCGCAAGGAACTTTGGGTGATAATGGTTCTTCAAAGGCAATATAGGCATAATGCTTTATGCTACCATGGTGCGACGCCAAGGAATATCAAGTCTTTGTTTTTTCTAACTTTTGCTTTCTATATTCTAGGCTTGCCCTTCCAAAGTGCATCGATCTCACTCACCAAACTCAGGATCTATGCGCCTCCCAAAGGTAATGCCAACACCTAGTCATGCCCCTGGTGGCTCCCAGCGTCCTCCTGGTGCTTCAATGAATAGACCACACCCATCACCAGCTCGATCACACAGTGGTCCGCACGCATCTCAATATCCAAGGCCTTCAATGCATCCGCAGGGATCCGGAAAGTTGGAGCCGAAGAAGTTCCTCGCCATGTTTTATCGTCATTTTTACAACGCTGTTCACATTGCTATGAAGCAGAGGCAGGAAAAAGGAATGGGGGCAAGCATGCGAATTATGCCTACGCCACATCTGCCAAAGAAAGCCGCTTCTGCTGGGGTCATGCCTAGTCCTCAGTCTCCAAAGCAGGACGTCCCTCAAGTGCAAAATCTGCTGAATATGGAAATCGACGCGATCTTTGGGTTGTTAGCTTCAGATTTCCTTGGTAAAAGGTACTAACTTCTTGAGTTTTTCCTGATTTTTCCTTTTTTGAGCATAAAGTACATTCAATAGACAAAATCGGCTAAAGTTTGTTTCACCCATTTCAAGTCATGTGACCATACTCGTGGGAAGTTTCAGTATTATATTCCTTTTTTGCATTCATGGCAAACATTTTCATGACGCTAACTATGTTAAAGATTTGAAATGATTTTCTACCAGGAGATTGATCACGTGGATGGAGTGGGTGCAAACAAACCTAACCAATTTTGTCTATTATATGATGATATTAAATGTTTTTAGGAATCTGTTTTCTATTATATCCCGGGTGAACCAGAAAAAAGTTCCCACTTGAAAATTCATAGCATCAATAGTACTGCACGGATTGGAATGAATCAATATTTGCTTGACAGCCAAGAGATCGAAGTATTTTTTACGATTTTTCTCGTCTTCTTACGAGCACTTACCCTGGGTACCACGAGCACTGGACAGATTGGTAAATTTAAGTTTACAAAAACTTGGTGGTTGCAAAATGAATATCTGAGTAATACTGTAAGAGCTGAATACATGTAATGCATGGCATCTGAAAGTACAACCTATTTTATTTCCATTGATATGCAGTTCCGTTAATGGTCTTTTTCAGATGCAGGTTGCTGTAAGAGCAAAATTAAGATTTTTTTGCCATAAACAGTTGCAAAAATACATCATGTAAAAATGTTTCAGGTATAAACACACTGTATTTTCTGCCTTTAGGAGAAAATACCGGATGAGCCAGAAAAAAGTTCCCACTTTTGAAAATTCATAGCATCAAGAGTACTGGATGGATTGTAATAAATCAATATTTGCTTGACAGCCAAAAGATCGGAGTATTTTGTGATTTTTGTCGCCTTGTTATAAGCATTGGTAAATTCAAATTTAGAAAAACTTTGTGGTTGCAAAATGATTGAAAAAGGCCTATAATACATGATCAAATCATAAAAGGCTCCTCGCTCAGAACAACAGAGAAAATGTAATTTCTCATGTGTGAGAGATATCGTCTGCACAATTATTGCCATGGGATTGAAAATCTTTAGTATCTGTTTGAGAATCTATGTCTTATTACTCTTGAGAGAGGTGAAATGCCCGTGCGTATTGTTCTGTGTGAGGAGAATCCTAACGATTTGATCATTTGTTTTAGGCCATTTTTCAGTCATTTCGAAAACATGAAATTTTTCTAAAGTTGAATTTACCTTTATTTGTAGTGCTCGTAAGAAGATGAGAAAAATTACAAAAATACTTATACCTTTTGGCTTTTAACTAGAATTTGAATTATTCAAATCCATGAAGTACTTGTGGTGCTACGAATTTTCGAAAGTGGGAACTTTTTTCTGGCTCACCCGGTACAGTAAAATTTACTCCCATGAGATGCATTTGTTAAAAATGCTAGATTAAGTTAGAATGTTATTTAGATGATAAACAATTCCATCGATGTACCTAAATTGCATATCACTGGAAAGAATATAGAGTATGCTTTCAGATGGTAAGTTTTAAATCAATTCAGATGCTGCTATTTTCTGAAAAATTCCTGTTAAAGTTTGGTTGCGTTTTTGGGAAACCTTATAAGCAGCCCCTGTTTATTTACTAATTAACTCATTTTTTATGAAATATCATTTAATTTATTTGATTGAAATTGTAGATTTACAGGAGGCAGTGCTTTCGACAGCAGAGCCCCTTTTAACATGCTGATGAAAAGTCAACAGACGTTTGGCATAAAACCAACACCCGCACCCGGACAAAAAATGTCACACGGACTGAAACCGTCACCTTCAGGTTCAAAACCGGACAATGGAAGGCAAGAGAGTGCGAAGGCTGCTTCCCAAGAACTAAAAATGTTCAGATCAATGATAAAACAAGGACTCCATGGCCGCAAACAATGCTTGAAAGACCTCTTACTTCGTGGTAATGTTGATGTTAAGAACAACACAATGTATGACAGATATGTTGAACGACACATGCAGAATATTACCGTGGTTTATTTCAAGTTTGTCAAGTGGATAACTAAGGTTAAGCAAGAAATGCCTTGCAACAAAGGTATGTAAAGGACGGTTACTTATTTCATCGACCAATCTCATTTTTAGGCCATTTCAACTTTTTTCGGATTTAGGATCTCGCACCCGAATCTATTGTTCAACGATCGGTTGTGAACATTCGGAAATCTCATCCGAACGTTCGCTTCCGAATTTGACACATTCGGATTCGGAGGCTTTGTTTTTCATCCTAATTTGGATTCTTTTGTAAGTAGTGTAACTAGTAAATTTGTATTGTAAATTTTTAATGGAATGTAAAAAAAGAGATGCTTTTGATACAGCCATTTTCATAACAGAAAAGTGGATATGTTTAAGGCATGACGTAAGGTTTCCTTCATTTCAGAGACCTTCCTTCCGTACAGTTTCACAGTGACCGTGTGACCGTAGTGTTCCCCTGACACTACTCAAACACCGATAACATAACTTTTGAAACTCCCAGTTAGTCAAAGCGTTCAGTACGTTATATGAACTACATTAATTGTATAATTTGATTCTAATTTCTGACAGATTGCCAAAATATCGAACGAATGGTAGCATTTTGCAAGTTACCATTTGACACAACTTTTGAAACTCCCAGTTAGTCAAAGCTCTTATGCCTTCAGCACTTTATATGAACTACATCAAAAATATGATTTGATTCTAATTTCTGACAGATTGCGAAAATATCGAACGAATGGTAGCATTTTGCAAGAATCAACACAAAGCATGCGGAGGAAGTATGCCTAAGGGCTCAATCAGTATCATGCCTACTCCGGCGGGTGCATCAGCAAACAAATGTCCCAAAGGCCAGAAGATGTGCCCCATGCGACAAGAATGTGTCCCTGAAAGAACCCATTGCATTGATAGCAGAATTCTTTTCGCAGCTGGCACTAGAAAAGCATCCATGTCATCGGCAATGCCTGGCGGCCACAGTGTCCGGAAGCCACATGCATCCCCTATGCCACCTCGAAAATCTGCTGGTATGGGTTCTAAAGCATGGAATTTAAAACCAACACCTAGTGCAATGCCTCGCATGAATTTCAACGACACTTTAAACCGTACTGTGTTTGCCATGGCTTTTAAGGCAGCAGCAAAGCGAAACCCAAACCTGGATCACAAAGAGCTGGTAAGGTTGTATAAGTTTATGCAGGGTGCCCTTGGTGGTAAAGGAATGTGGAACGGGAATGGGAGCACTGCGCCTGACTCAAAGCCTGAAGACAAACAACCTCATGTTGCATGTATCAATATGTGTCCCAAGAAGAATATGACATACTGCTGGCCAGAGATGAAATGTAAACCGCGTGGCGCACATTGTAATTTGATGCATTTAGCTGCGATGATGAACACATCAACGTTTGAAAACATGTAAGTTTCCTTTGTTTTTCTGCCGTATAGACGTGGTTATATGGTTATATCATGAGTGGCGATGGCTCAGTGGTAGCACGCTTGACTATCAATCTGAAGGTTGATGGTTCGAGTCCCTGCCCTGCCGAGCCTGCTATGAAGACTGAGGCAAGGTCGCCAACTCTCTGCTATTCGAGGCTACAGGAATCACGAGTTGTGGTCACACCGAGAGGGAGGACCAGAGCGCTTCTTCGATAAGCTTAGCTTCTCATCGTCCTAAAACTACCTTCGGATGCTAAGCAGAAATATAGAAAAAATATACAGATGTGCACCATGCATACAAAGGCATTCCCTCATACCCGACCCTTAATTCATCTTGTTTCATTTTAAAATGTTCATGCAGGTTAAAAAGTTTCTTGATTCTAGTCTGTTTTGAGAAAGTCACATGGATGAGAGATGATGCTTTATTTGCACTAGGCTAATTTCCTGGCAAATTTGATCAAGGATTTCAGGCATATTTTGAAGGATTATGATATGAAGCAATTTTATAAAATCATTTGTAATTTGAGATCGATTCTACCGATTTTTACAAATTAAAGTTTCTAATCTAAACTGAGACATGTCAGCTGCACAAATATCATCAGTTTGTAGAAATCTAATAACTAGTTTGGAAGGCACAGGCTTTCAAACGTGAGATCATTTTCCATTTCAGCTGGTAGACTGCCAGATCAAAGCGTAGCGTTTTTATTTTCACAACTATCATGCTATAACTTGTGAATTACACACAAAAAGCTTCATGCGAACTTCCTCAGAGGTCTAACACAATAGAATACAGTAAAACCCGCACATAAGAACCTTCGTTTATTAAGAAGCTACAGCCTGAAATAATATATTTTGTACCCAATAAATAAGAACCATTTCAGGCTGATATCATAACTAGGTTCTTAATAAAGCGATTCATTCATCCATTGGGAAATAAATGCAATCTGTTTACCAATCAACCTCTTTCGTGAACTCCAAAACATTCCTTACAGAACTGTGATAGGGAGGGCCTGCAGGGGTAACTGGGTAAGCTCGAGTTGAAGTGGATAGGCCAAGAATGTGAATAGATTTGGCTAAGATTTAGATTCACACATTTTCCTACACCCTGATTACTACACCCTGATTACTGAATGTGCCTCATAGCACAAGAACCTAAACAGGCTGAGTTCAAAATTTTAGGTTCTTATATGCGGGTTTTTACTGTATGGAGTAAACTCCATGATATTTAGGAGAGCTATGCTGTGGATACCCTCAANTATAAACAATCAAACGATAATACATCATTTTGAGACACCCGTTACAAAAAGTAATTCTTAAACTGCTGGGACCTATTTGCTGCTCTTCAAGGGAGTCGTGTTTCAATTTGAGTTGCAGCTACTGCATTGTAGATCTATGTTTTCTGTTTAGGCCAAATTTAATTTTCAAATGGCCTAAAATTGTAGGATGCTCGCAAGGAACTTTGGGTGACAATGGTTCTTTAAAGACAATATAGGCATAACGCTTTATGCTACCATAGTGCGATGCCAAGGAATATAAAATCTTTGTTTTTGTTAACTTTTGCTTTCTATATTCTAGGCTTGCCCTTCCAGAGTGCATCGATCTCACCCACCAAATTCAGGATCTATGCGCCTCCCAAAGGTAACGCCAACACCTGGTCATGCCCCTGGTGGCTCCACGCGTCCTCCTGGTGCTTCAATGAATAAACCACACCCATCACCAGCTCGATCACACAGTGGTCCGCACGCATCTCAATATCCAAGGCCTTCAATGCCTCCGCAGGGATCCGGAAAATTGGAGCCAAAGAAGTTCCTCGCCATGTTTTATCGTCATTTTTACAACGCTGTTCACATTGCTATGAAGCAGAGGCAGGAAAAAGGAATGGGGACAAGCATGCGAATTATGCCTACGCCACATCTGCCAAAGAAAGCCGCTTCTGCTGGGGTCATGCCTAGTTCTCAGTCTCCAAAGAAGGATGTTCCTCAAGTGCAAAATCTGCTGAATATGGAAATCGACGCAATCTTTGGGTTGTTAGCTTCAGATTTCCTTGGTAAAAGGTACTTTCCTATGAGTTTTTCTTAATTTTTCCTTTTTTGAGCATAAAGTACATTCAATAGACAAAATCGGCTAAAGTTTGTTTTACCCATTTCAAGTCATGTGACCATACTCGTGGGAAGTTTCAGTATTATACTCCTTTTTTGCATTCATGGCAAAAGTTTTCATGACGCTAACTATGTTAAAGATTTGAAAAGATTTTCTATCAGGAGATTGATCACGTGGATGGAGTGGGTGCAAACAAACCTAGCCAATTTGGTCTATTATATGATAACAATAAATGTTTTTAGGAATTTGTTTTCTATTATATCCCGGATAAACCAGAAAAAAGTTTCCACTTGAAAATTCATAGCATCAATAGTACTGGACGGATTGGAATGAATCAATATTTGTTTGACTGCCAGAGATCGAAGTATTTTTTACGATTTTTCTCGTCTTCTTACGAGCACTGGGCAGATTGGTAAATTCAAGTTTACAAAAACTTGGTGGTTGCAAAATGAATATCTGAATGATAAGAGCTGAAAACATGTAATGCATGCCATCTGAAAGTACAACCTATTTTGTTTCCATTGATATGCAGTTCCGCTAATGGCCTATTTTAGATGCAGATTGCTGTAAGAGCAAAATTAAGATTTTTTTGCCATAAACAGTTGCAAAACACATCATGTAAAAACGTTTCAGGTATAAACACACTTTATTAAATGCCTTTAGGAGAAAATACCGGATGAGCCAGAAAAAAGTTCCCACTTTTGAAAATTCATAGCATCAAGAGTACTGGATGGATTGTAATAAATCAATATTTGTTTGACAGCCAAAAGATCGGAGTATTTTTGTGATTTTTTTCACCTTGTTACAAGCATTGGAAAAGTTGGTAAATTCAAATTTAGAAAAACTTTGTGGTTGCAAAATGATCGAAAAAGGCCTAAAATACATGATCAAATCATAAAAGACTCCTCGCTCAGAACAACAGAGAAAATGCAATTTCCCATGGGTGAGAGATGTCGTCTGCACAATTATTGCCATGGGATTGAAAATCTTTAGTATCTGTTTGAGAATCTATGCCTTATTACTCTTGAAAGAGGTGAAACGCCCGTGCGTATTGTTCTGTGTGAGGAGAATCCTAACAATTTGATCATTTGTTTTAGGCCATTTTTCAGTCATTTCGAAAACATGAAATTTTTGTAAGGTTGAATTTACCCTTATTTGCAGTGCTCGTAAGAAGATGAGAAAAATTACAAAAATACTTATATGTTTTGGCTTTTAACTAGAATTTGAATCATTCAAATCCATGAAGTACTTGTGGTGCTACGAATTTTCGAAAGTGGGAACTTTTCTCTGGCTCACCCGGTACAGTAAAATTTACTCCCATGAGATGCATTTGTTAAAAATGCTAAATTAAGCTAGAATGTTATTTAGATGATAAACAATTCCATCGATGTACCCAAAGTGCATATCATTGGAAAGTGCATAAAACCGAAGAGTGCGAAGGCTGCTTCCCATTTCAACGTGATTTCATAATTCGCCACAGGACATCAAATTTAATCTTTAACACATACCAATGTCAAATAGTCAGACTACAATTTATAAACATATAGTTTCTTGATCGTTTTAGTTAGTCACACTCTGATGATAACATAAGATTGAAAGGCCTCAGTGTGCTAAGAAAAGTTTCCGTTTTTTGCATCTGCCTCTTATAGTATCTATCTTTAAGTAAACAAATTTTACCAATATCATCGGAAAGAATATAGATTATGCTTTCAGATGGTAAGTTTTAAATCAATTCAGATGCTACTATTTTTTTTTGAAAAATTCCTGTTAAAGTTTGGTTGCGTTTTTGGGAAACCTTATAAGCAGCCCCTGTTTATTCACTAATTAACTCATGTTTTATGAAATATCATTTAATTTATTTGATTGAAATTGTAGATTTACAGGAGGCAGTGCTTTGGACAACAGAGCCCCTTTTAACATGCTAATGAAAAGTCAACATACGTTTGGCATAAAACCGACACCCGCACCCGGACAAAAAATGTCACACGGACTGAAACCGTCACCTTCAGGTTCAAAACAGGACAATGGAAGGCAAGAGAGTGCGAAGGCTGCTTCCCAAGAACTAAAAATGTTCAGATCAATGATAAAACAAGGACTCCATGGCCGCAAACAATGCTTGAAAGACCTCTTACTTCGTGGTAATGTTGATGTTAAGAACAACACAATGTATGACAGATATGTTGAACGACACATGCAGAATATTACCGTGGTTTATTTCAAGTTTGTCAAGTGGATAACTAAGGTTAAGCAAGAAATGCCTTGCAACAAAGGTATGTAAAGGACGGTTACTTATTTCATCGACCAATCTCATTTTTAGGCCATTTCAACTTTTTTCGGATTTAGGATCTCGCACCCGAATCTATTGTTCAACGATCGGTTGTGAACATTCGGAAATCTCATCCGAACGTTCGCTTCCGAATTTGACACATTCGGATTCGGAGGCTTTGTTTTTCATCCTAATTTGGATTCTTTTGTAAGTAGTGTAACTAGTAAAT